>VZRS01002384.1:181246-239557 GCA_013398055.1 Ifrita kowaldi
TTTTTTTTTTTTTTTTTTTTTTTTTTTTTTTGGACAAAAAATGAGAAGAAAGTTACATTTGGAATTTTTAGTTGCATGCTCCATCCTATTTTTCTTTTTCCCACATTTCTTTTTAATTCTGACATTCAAAACACACCCAGAATTATGTCTCTGTGGAAAACATCCAGTCCAAAATCAAAAATTAAGAATTCAAACTGTGTGAAATAACCTCACAAGTACATATGTAGGATAGATTACTGTACACTATTCTTTGACACCAGAATTTGGAAATTGCCAGAACTGTGTGCAGATCTACTTTAATTATCTGAACTGCAAATAAAGTTGCAACTGAGGGAATGGGTGTTTCATTAAACCTTGCAAAAACTAGGAACATTTTTATAGCATAAGGAAGAGGGAATATTTTGGTATCAGGCATGTGGGGTTTTTTTTATATTAAGATGTTTTGCAAACCATGTGGACATAAGAACTACCAATTTGTGTCTAGCTAAGCTTTTTATCACCTGGAAAAGCCAGGGACCGGTAAAAACTACATAGGAAGGAATTTTCCAGACTAATTCAACTCCTCAGAAACTTTCTTGTGTAGACAGACCTCCCGTCTCTGTCATTTTAAAGCATCATATACCAGACTTTAAAAGCTGAACTCTAGTACCTGACAGGATAACATAGCAGCACTAACTGTGTGCTAATTGCAATCTGCAGGCTGTAGGATTTTCCATCAGAGAACTTCCATCTAACAAAGAACAAGCAGATTATGTATTTTAAACACCCACCAAAAGGATACAGAGCTATTAACCAGTGTAAGGTAGAATCATAGGGTCACAGAGTCATCAAGGTTGGAAGAGATCCCCAAAATTATCAAGTCCAACCACCTACCCAGCACTACCACTGTAACCACTAAACCACATCACCCAACACCAGATCCAGACACCTCTTATAAACACCTCCAGGGATGGTGACTCCACCACCTCCCTGGGCAACCTATTCCAATACCTGGCCACCCTAACAGTGAAATTTTTTTCTAATATCTAATCTGAATCTCATCTGTCTCAGCTTAAGGTAATTTCCTCTTGTCCTCTCACTGCAGGCAGGGCAGAAGAGACCAACCCCCACCTCACTACTACCTCCTTTCAGGGAGTTGTAGAGAGCGATGAGGTCCCCCCTGAGCCTTCTCTTCTTGAGACTAAACAAACCCAGCTCCCTCAGCTGTTCCTCACAGGACATGTTCTCTAGTCCTGTCACAAGCCTTATTGCCCTTCTCTGGACATGCTCCAGTACCTCAATATCCTTTTTGAAGTGAGTGGAGCAAAACTGAATGCAGTACTCAAGGTGTGGCCTCACCAATGCCAAGTACACAGGGACAATCACTGCCCTGGTCCTGCTGGCCACACTATTGCTGATACAGGCCAGGATGCCATTGGCCTTTTGGCCATCTGGGCACACGCTGGCTCATGTTCAGCTGGCTGTTGACCAGCACCTCCAAGTCCCTTCCTGCTGAACAGCTCTCAACCCCCAACAACTGCAGGGGGTTGTTGTGCCCCAAGTGCAGGACTCTGCACTTTATTGAACCTCCTGCAGTTGTCCTCAGCCCACTGATGGAGTCTGTTCAGGTCTCTCTGTAGAGCCTTCCTGCCCTCAATCAGATCAATGCTCCCTCCCACCCAACTTGGCATCATCTGCAAATTTACTGAGGGTGCACTCAAGCCCCACGTCCAGGTCTTCAATGAAGGTGTTAAACAGGACCTGTCCCAATACTGAGCCCTGGGGAACACCGCTAGTGACAGCTGCCAACTGCATTCAGCTCCATTCACCACAGATCTCTGGCCTGGCCAGCCAGCCAGTTTTTACTCTTTGAAGAGCCTACCCATCCAAGCTGCCAGCAGCCGGTTTTTCTAAGAGGATGCTGTGGGAGATGATGTCAAACACTTCACTGAGGTCTGGATAGACTAGACTATGCATTCACAGCCTTTCCCTCATCAATTAAGCAGGTCGCTTTGTCATAAGAGGATATCAGGTTGGTCAAGCAAGACTTTCCTTAGGTGTTGATAAAACTGTAGTACCTCTTTGAACTCTAGTTAGAACAGTGAGAATTCAAACTGCTAAATGTCCTTGGGGGTTTCTTCACAGGCAGCTCAAGAAACAGAGTTCCATAATCTACTTCCCCCTTGCTGAGCAGACCTTGCAGTGGGAAATAGATCTAGCTGTTCTAGTATTATGTGTAAGTGATTATTTAGATTGCCCCATATGAAAATTGCTAAGTGTACAACAATCTACTCACACTAAGCCCTCACTTTTAATTCCTAGACCTTCACAGTTGTTCACTGAGCATATTTCAGTTAATAACTGCAGGCAGCTGAGAGTGTGCATATAAATGATTGCTGTGCCTCAGCTGATGAGTGGAAGTCGTTATTAAGCTGTTATAGCTTGATTACCTATGGTTGCTTATCTATGAATCTATCCTTGGACTTCCCAGGTCAAATAGATTAGCCCCACTAGAAGTGTGCTTCAGTGGTGGGTTTGAAATGAAATTGAAAATATAGGAAATTTTCTGCAAAATATTCTTAGGGTGGTTATGGCAAGCAAGTAGTTGCATGAAGAGTAGAAGAAAATAAGCACAGTTGATGCACTTGAAAAATCTACTGAAAGCCATCTTTATGTTTTTAAACATTAAGGATTTCTAATCATATCAAAACGAGCCATTTATTTTGTACTCATGGCAACATGATTGTGCAGTGTAGGAAAGTCATACTTTAAGCTGTAGTATTGTCACATTTTCAAATGTTAGAGGTCGTTTAGAGCATCTGCCTGTACAGCTGCATCATTGCTTAATGTTTCTCTCTTTAAATGCCTGCTTGACTCATTTGTGTCTTTATCCAGAGCCATCGCCGCTTACTCCTGGAGGCCCTACATTCTGCACATTCCCTATGCTGCTGTGTCAGAAAGCAAGGAGCCACCATCTCTTACATGCATTTTGTCTCAGATTCTTGAGAGTGAGGAAGTTTTACGTTTAGACCTAGAAGAAAAATGCTTTCCTTCTTTGAATAAAAACTAAAAAAAATGGGACAAATAGTCTTTTCCAACCCAAATGATTTCTATGTTTCTACAAAAAGCCATCTTAAAGGAGAAAAAAACCCTTTTATTTAACGCAGTGTTCCTAAATATTTTCTACGTTCCCCCAAGCCTCCATGAGTTAGTCAAAAGGGATTGCAAGCAGTTTAAAGGTTCTAGCAAGCAAGTATGACCTCAGCCCCTCTTTTACACACACAGGGTGAAACGAAGCTATGATTCTCAGCTGTTACAAGGAAAAGGAAGATCAATATTTATAGAGAAACATACACTAATTTGATTTTTTTTCTTGTACTTTTTTTGAGTCATTGTTGTTGGCTTTTTTTTCCTCGTCGAACTGTTCTGCCTCCACAAACAAAAGTTTTCCTGATACCATAACATGAATTATAAGATGAATTTGAAAGAGTACTTACTGGGATGAACTAACAAAGTAGATTTCCGTGCATCCCAGCACAACTGTTGTGCATCTGGCAGTACCTCCCAACCAGCAATCAATCTGTCCAAGTCCAGACGGCAGAGACTTGAGGCTCCAGGATCCAGAACTTGGGGAATTCTCAGCCTGTCAGTTTTCCTGCCACCACACTTCATGTCAGAAAACAGGCCCTGGATTATAAGGATGTTTCCAAGTTCTTCTGTTTTAATAACAGTGGAGCTTTAGGAGTGACAGGTCAGAAACTGAGAAATACCCTTTTTCATTAAAAGTTCCCATACTGCAGAACAGGGAAGAAGCAAATTCACTGTTAGGAAGTACTGAAAATGAGAGGTGCCTGAATCTCCTCTTTCTGTTTGTGTTTCCTGATCATCTTGTTTCCATGTGATTCCATGATTTTAGCGGAGCGTCCTCAGCTTGTTCATTACTATGATGATCACAGCACCCACCACTGTTGAAAATGGTGCCAGTTCATGCCAAAGACTTAGAGCCAGGCTAATTCACTGCCTAGGATTTGTGCAGTTGTCTCTTGCNAAGCCCCACGTCCAGGTCTTCAATGAAGGTGTTAAACAGGACCTGTCCCAATACTGAGCCCTGGGGAACATCGCTAGTGACAGCTGCCAACCGCATTCAGCTCCATTCACCACAGATCTCTGGCCTGGCCAGCCAGCCAGTTTTTACTCTTTGAAGAGCCTACCCATCCAAGCTGCCAGCAGCCGGTTTTTCTAAGAGGATGCTGTGGGAGATGATGTCAAACACTTCACTGAGGTCTGGATAGACTAGACTATGCATTCACAGCCTTTCCCTCATCAATTAAGCAGGTCGCTTTGTCATAAGAGGATATCAGGTTGGTCAAGCAAGACTTTCCTTAGGTGTTGATAAAACTGTAGTACCTCTTTGAACTCTAGTTAGAACAGTGAGAATTCAAACTGCTAAATGTCCTTGGGGGTTTCTTCACAGGCAGCTCAAGAAACAGAGTTCCATAATCTACTTCCCCCTTGCTGAGCAGACCTTGCAGTGGGAAATAGATCTAGCTGTTCTAGTATTATGTGTAAGTGATTATTTAGATTGCCCCATATGAAAATTGCTAAGTGTACAACAATCTACTCACACTAAGCCCTCACTTTTAATTCCTAGACCTTCACAGTTGTTCACTGAGCATATTTCAGTTAATAACTGCAGGCAGCTGAGAGTGTGCATATAAATGATTGCTGTGCCTCAGCTGATGAGTGGAAGTCGTTATTAAGCTGTTATAGCTTGATTACCTATGGTTGCTTATCTATGAATCTATCCTTGGACTTCCCAGGTCAAATAGATTAGCCCCACTAGAAGTGTGCTTCAGTGGTGGGTTTGAAATGAAATTGAAAATATAGGAAATTTTCTGCAAAATATTCTTAGGGTGGTTATGGCAAGCAAGTAGTTGCATGAAGAGTAGAAGAAAATAAGCACAGTTGATGCACTTGAAAAATCTACTGAAAGCCATCTTTATGTTTTTAAACATTAAGGATTTCTAATCATATCAAAACGAGCCATTTATTTTGTACTCATGGCAACATGATTGTGCAGTGTAGGAAAGTCATACTTTAAGCTGTAGTATTGTCACATTTTCAAATGTTAGAGGTCGTTTAGAGCATCTGCCTGTACAGCTGCATCATTGCTTAATGTTTCTCTCTTTAAATGCCTGCTTGACTCATTTGTGTCTTTATCCAGAGCCATCGCCGCTTACTCCTGGAGGCCCTACATTCTGCACATTCCCTATGCTGCTGTGTCAGAAAGCAAGGAGCCACCATCTCTTACATGCATTTTGTCTCAGATTCTTGAGAGTGAGGAAGTTTTACGTTTAGACCTAGAAGAAAAATGCTTTCCTTCTTTGAATAAAAACTAAAAAAAATGGGACAAATAGTCTTTTCCAACCCAAATGGTTTCTATGTTTCTACAAAAAGCCATCTTAAAGGAGAAAAAAACCCTTTTATTTAACGCAGTGTTCCTAAATATTTTCTACGTTCCCCCAAGCCTCCATGAGTTAGTCAAAAGGGATTGCAAGCAGTTTAAAGGTTCTAGCAAGCAAGTATGACCTCAGCCCCTCTTTTACACACACAGGGTGAAACGAAGCTATGATTCTCAACTGTTACAAGGAAAAGGAAGGTCAATATTTATAGAGAAACATACACTAATTTGATTTTTTTTCTTGTACTTTTTTTGAGTCATTGTTGTTGGCTTTTTTTTCCTCGTCGAACTGTTCTGCCTCCACAAACAAAAGTTTTCCTGATACCATAACATGAATTATAAGATGAATTTGAAAGAGTACTTACTGGGATGAACTAACAAAGTAGATTTCCGTGCATCCCAGCACAACTGTTGTGCATCTGGCAGTACCTCCCAACCAGCAATCAATCTGTCCAAGTCCAGACGGCAGAGACTTGAGGCTCCAGGATCCAGAACTTGGGGAATTCTCAGCCTGTCAGTTTTCCTGCCACCACACTTCATGTCAGAAAACAGGCCCTGGATTATAAGGATGTTTCCAAGTTCTTCTGTTTTAATAACAGTGGAGCTTTAGGAGTGACAGGTCAGAAACTGAGAAATACCCTTTTTCATTAAAAGTTCCCATACTGCAGAACAGGGAAGAAGCAAATTCACTGTTAGGAAGTACTGAAAATGAGAGGTGCCTGAATCTCCTCTTTCTGTTTGTGTTTCCTGATCATCTTGTTTCCATGTGATTCCATGATTTTAGCGGAGCGTCCTCAGCTTGTTCATTACTATGATGATCACAGCACCCACCACTGTTGAAAATGGTGCCAGTTCATGCCAAAGACTTAGAGCCAGGCTAATTCACTGCCTAGGATTTGTGCAGTTGTCTCTTGCTCACCTTTAAGTATATAATTAGAGACCAGGCTACTGGAGTGACTTGTCATTTAGTTTCAAACATTTAATATTTACATAATTAACTTTTTTTGTGAGAAAACAGTAGTTATGATGCAATATGGGATTACAGAGAGAAAGGCAAAACATGTAAAAATCATCTTGTAAATGAGATAGCTGCATTCACAAGGCTCTTGTCTGTAGAACACAAAGCTCTGCAAAGCACATATAAGTGCTTCTAACCACCTTTTATACATGGCTAACTTACTGCTGTTGAATAGCTTTCTTTATGCCATACCTGTGGCAGTGTTTGAAGTAAAGAGCAGGACCACATACTCTGCTCTATATACAGTTAATTACACCACTGATACTTAAAAGTAATTTTAAATATTAATTCAGTGGTGGGGAAAAATATATTTAAACTGTAAAAGCACTCTCTCAAGTGAAAAACTTGGTATGTGAACAGAAAACAAACAAAAAAAGCAAACTAATGATCTTGACTGGAACAGCATGGAGCCAGATGCTTGGGAATATGCTGAGTCCTGAGAAGCTGTTACGCAGACCAGAGTAGGCAGCATACATGGTTACAAACGTGGAGAGCAGGAAAAGAGAATTATTCAACAATTCCTTGCAGAGTGTGAGCAGAAATACTGCTCAATTGTTATGGAACAGTGGTCCTATCAGAGAAAGTGAAATCTTCAGTTTTTGGTTTTCGTTTTGTGCTAGTGAGTGATTTTGCAAGTGCGAGTACTTTCTGTATCTCTTCTTGCAGAGTGTAAATGTATAACTCACTGCCCTGTTCATCAGATTATAATATTCATTATGCATTTTGGAGAGCGTTATAAACATTCTCTCAGAGGATGCAGTTCCATTCTCCAAGAGGTCAAATCACTGCTGGTGACTGAAAATTTTCTCATCTCATTCCTCTGCATTCACTGTTCCCACAGCAGGTGTCTGTTCACTAGATGTATTTCTGCCATTTACTGTATCTTTTTCACCAAGCATCCTTGAATGGTTGGGTTTTTTTCATATCTGAAAAAAAAAAATCTTCATATTCATAGTGCCTCTGGAAATCAGATTTTGTGTTCTCTTAATCAATTTCATCAAAACTTCTTATTTACAACCAATATTTTAGAATTCTTAAATCTCTCAAAGACAGATGGAGATAGGAGTTTAGCCCTGTTTGGAATTTTCTGATATCTTACTATATTGACAATGCAAATTGTGAGTTATTTCAAATTACTACAGACATGACATTATCAGGTACATAAATGATTAATTATTCATGCTTATTGCATTCTCTTTATTCCATTATATGAAAAAAAATTGTGTATTTGTTATATAAGCCATGATTAGTTTTAAAAAGGGAATAGCAATTTATGATGTTAGATGCTCAGATCTGTATTTATCTTTGTATCCACTGGAAATCAAATTCTGCAAAAAAGAAACATTTTGCAATAACATTGGGTGGCTTAATTTTAATTTAAGTATTTTGGCATATTTTGTAGTATATTAGTTGAGTATTAGTCCTGTTTTGATAGAAACATGACCAATGACTTATGTTGATAGAGCTAACAATCTGTAAATCACTTATGATTTAAAATCAGGAATTTAAGGTTCTCAGAATGTTCTCAGGTTATACTTAGCTGTAAAAAATGGAGATGAATTTATTCTTTCTGAAAGTGCTAAGTGAAAAGAAGGGAAAGCTACTTTACTTTTTATTTGAGAAAGCTAGTTTTTATGTGTCCTTGAAATTTGTATTAAGAGCATTCCCACATGTACTTTTGTATCAATATTTCCAGGAATTACTGTCTTAAATACTGCAGTTTGTCCAGCGTGGGTGGCAAGCACCATCAGTAGCTGAGCCACACAGTACATCTGTGGGAATTTCCATCCCAAAATAATAATTTGAAATATGCAGCCATTGCTTCTCCTCCCCTCCATCATGCAATCTTGTTTGCAAAGTGAAAGGTAGTTGACACTGCTTGGTGAAAACTCGAAAGACTATATGATGGAGGAGAAGTGTGGAGATTTTTAATGAAATCTGTGCTTTTCTCCAGTGTATGAGCATCACTGACAATGATGTCCAGAGCTGGTTCATATTCTGGTCAGTAACCCTCAATGTGGCATTAGTCTGACTCTGCCTACTGTTGTTCATGGAAAAAAAAGGTGTATATTTCAGATATTCCTTTTAATGTTTTGGGGTTTTTTTCACTCAAAGACAAAAAAAGATATGTACACACTTTATGGGAAATGTTTCAAACCACTTCCAGACATGCCTTTGAAAGTCAGTGGGCATTGGCAGAATTCCCTAAGAACTCAGGGCTCTAGGATTAAATAATCACTGGTGGCATTAATACTCAGGTATTCCCCTGTAACTACCATTTTTTCTTATTTATACCCTGTAAATCTTTATTCAAAGGGAAAGATCATCTTCTCTTCATTAATTGACATAAGTTTTGAACAATCAAGTATCTTGCAGTCTATGGAACAGGAAAAAAAGTGATCTACAGCAGGTAATTAGCACAAGATTTTCAGTTTTAAAACTTTATACAACATGAACTCGGACATTCTTTTTGAAGAACATTTGAATTAGTATGGTCTGTTGCAGCCAGTAACTATACCTTATTGTTTCCTGACAGTTCACTACCTCTGTCCTAAAAATGCATTAGTTCAGCAGTTCATAATAGAGCCAAGCCTAAATAGGTGTCAAAATTCTATACAGACACATAGAGACTGTCTGAATGTTTTTCATCTTCACCACATGGTAATTTAATGTTTGTTGAAGTTCTTTGGGGTTTTGCATGTTGCAGGTTTCTTTCCTTATTGGAGGAAGGTTGTACTGAGGGCTAAAATGCAACAAAATGAGGCCATATGTGTGATCATCTTAGTATAGGGAACCACTTGCAGGTAATCCTGTAACAATCAAAATAAAACAAACAAAAATTTTTCATACTCATACTGTTTCACATCTAAATGGTACTCATTATATATTTTACTACACATTTTATGTATTTCAGTTGACAAATTAAAAAAGACATCTGAAACACAGCATTTTTTCGTGTGTGCAGCTTTGCTTTTGTTCTTTTTTTCTTGGAAATGCAGCCTTGTAACATGTGCATGATTATAGATTTGCATAGTGTAAAATTACTGTAATTTTCTCTGTTCAGGAAGTCAGAAAGGGATTTAATAAGTAGTAAAAATTAAACTAGGAAGTAATACTAAGGCAGAGTGTATATATTTTGCACTTTTAAATAACCTTTTATAACAAGAATCTATTACCGTACAGTATACTGTAATTCCACTTTCTAGTGATATTCTTGCTATTGTCACAGTATTGTCTTTAAATCTGGATATGAATAGTTTGTATATGTACACACTTAAAAAGTGATTTCTACAATGGAATATGTGCTCCCTGTCACTGTTATTAGCATCCAACTGGAAAAATATTCACCAATTATTTTTTTTATAAATTATGAATGTACAGTGTAAATTAGCAAATCAAATATTGTAGCAATGAAGAGATGCACTTTAAAAATGTAAAAGTGTATATCTCCAAGAGTGTTATTTTGTATAGATGTTTTTGAATAAATAATTTATTGCTCATTAGTGGGGCTTTTTGTCATTTATGAAATAAATATAAGGTATTTGATAGCAGCTATTTGAGTTTTATATTCTTTCATCAGTGATTTTTGTGGGTTTCTTACTTTTTAAAATTAAGATTTTGTAATTAGAACAGTAAAGGACTTATTCACATTTTCTTTTTCATTCAATAAATCACTGTTGGCTTGATCTAGTTGCTGTGAGGAAGCCAAGGTGTGATCCATGATCAGCCCACAGTCCTTTTCATGATCAGCCAACAAAAGGACGTTGCCACAGCATCTTCCTTCAGTCATCAAGAACAGTTGGGCCATGGAAATCAAGGTGTGGAGAGAGGGACACATAGCAAGCAATTGGAAGCACTTCCATTTTCCATGGTTTAAATGCAGCCAGTTGATATTTACTGAAAGGCATAATGACCACAGTATACATTTGCTTCAGTGATAGATCAGTGCTGAAATCCTGAACTGAAAAATATTGAGCAGCCAAATGTCTGCAGCCTTGAAGGCTGGGCATAATTCAGATTTGTAGTCTGGGATTTCTTCTATATTTGTTCCTTGCTTTGCTAACAGAGAAAAAATATGGCATATTAGGACCAAGTCACCTCTACCAGGCAGATGTTTGGAAAAAGAGACTTCAGAAAAGTTTTATAAACAGGGTTTTTTTCTTTTTTAAAGTCTTTTAGTATATTTAGCTTGTAAGAAGAAAACATGTATTCTGAAGGAAAAGTATAAATCCGGAATTTAAACCTAAAAGAAAAACAGTGTGTTCTTGTAATGGAGCTGGGCTTGCTATCTTAGATAATGACAATAGCAGTGTCATCAAAGACAATCTATAAGTAGTTAACACATTTCAGTCACTCCTCCTCTCAGTCTTTGAATCCAGAGGTATCCTAAAATCACAAAAGTGAATCTGAAGTGAGACTTCAAGCCACAGAAAGGCTTGATGCTACAGTGCATTTTTCGAGTGCTGTCAGTCTCCTCAGAAGATGACATGGCACCTGCAATTTCTATTAAAATAGGTGGGGAAAGGCAGTCACACCATCACTTAACTGCCCATTGATTACAGCACTGGGCCCAAGGGGAAAATATTCTTTTAGCAAGTGAGTTCCTAGAGCAGATGAATTTTTAGATGCCTGCTTGTCCCTCTTATCTGCTCAGGGCTGCACCTGAGAAGAGAGAGCAGAGGAGGGTGTGTGCCTGCATTGTGGGCATCAGTCTGGCATTTTAGGTCCAGCAGTCCCTGCAGAGGTGGAGTTCAGTGTCCAGCCTGGGGGGAGCAACAGGGCGGGATGGACAGGGCAGGCATTTGGAGGGCTGTGTACTCCTTAAGCATTGACTTCTCTTTACGTGTGCCCGAGCTCTTGAGTGCAATACCTTTATTATCTCGGGAGGCTGCTGTGAATGGCAGCACTTTTTGGCCTCCTGCTGAGGTTGTGCCACTATGGAGGGGAGGAGGCAGATTTGCTGGAGAGGAAAAGTACGTGTAGATGAAGGTGCAAGCTTTGGTAACCCAGCAAGCAGGGCACTCATCTGGGGAGGTGTAATCCTGAGCTCTGGTCCCCCTTCCAAAGTGCAATATGCAGAGATGTGAGGAAGGTCTCATTTATGTGCAGCTTAAAGTGCATTTTACTGTGACATACTGGACTTTTTCACTTCCCCGTGGTAGTAAATTGTGCTTCTCATGGCAATAGATGTAATTGCTTTGCACTAAATTATATTAACTATTTCAGGTGGTTTGTTCTACTTCTTGCTTGGAATGACACAGCTGAATTACTTTCTGCAGTATGTAGCACAGAAGACAAGAAAATTCCTAGTTATTGGGGGAAAAAAGTGAGATTTTTTCAACTGCAGAAAAAGTATTTAGACAGTGGCAAATTTTGAAGTATTAGCATTTCTTCTTTTCTTATGATTTTTAATACTGGTTGGAGTTAGTTGTAAACTTAGTGATTTTTGCAAATGAAAGGAACTGTTCTTCACAGTTCATTTTTATTAAGCTGGGTTGTACTCAGTCTGCATTGCAGCCCACGAACTGGGGCTAGTAGCATTGCACCTGACAGAGAAATGGGTGGGTTAATTTTTAAGTATCCAAAGAGAAGAGGTTGTTTTCCTCTCTCTCTTCTGAGAGCTGGACTTTGTTTTTCATATGCAGCCTTGTTTAATGATTCAGGTGCAGCTTTTGTGCATCCAAAGGGGGAACTTGATGGTGTCAAAAGTACAGCAAGAAGAGCTTAAGAGTACTTGCTCTGTATCTCTACCATCTGTGAAACTCTCACTGCGTGAAATAATTACTGCCTGCCCAGCACAGAGGTTTTTAAAGCATGTAAATCCCTCCTTGTTCTATATAAAGTTGTGATCGAATTCGAGAGAATGGTTAAGCGACAATCAAAAGAGACCCACAACAGAAGCACTAAGGTAAGGACAAAGACTATTAAACCAAATAGGGAGGGAGGGGGAGAGGGAGGGAGGGAGAGATGAAGGTAGAAAGGGAAATGGAGGGTGGGGCATGGGAAAGGGCTGGAAACTGGAAATGGAATGTGGGATCAGAAAGAGGGGCATACATGACAACGCTGAGAGATGTAAAGGTTGGAGAGCTAAGGGATATAGGAAAGGTGTCCTTGCCTGGAAGATTGGCCAATGCCTGTACCTTTGGTTGAGAATTAGAGGAGTGCTCTCAGACATTGATACTGAGCTTATGGAGGTGTGTTACTGGGGTGAGGGGCAGGAAGTAGGATGGAAAAAACTCCGAATAGAGCTGGGTCAAAAGACATTGTCAGGTAAAACATTTCCTGGTAATGCAGGTAAGTTAATACAGTTCTTTACAAGCATAAAATTACTCAAAATTAATCGAAAAATATGAAAGCTGGAAGGAAGGACCTTAAAAGGCTATGGTCTCATATTTTAATGTCTTGCTCACAGTATTTAAATCTTGCAAATTTTCAGAGTTATTTTGTTGTAATTTGTGCTCTTATCCAACTCACTTAGACATTAGGTGTACTCACTCTAAGGAAAGGGTTAGACAGCTATGTCTCAAAGCTTTGACCAGAGTGGGGAACACAGAAAGGTGAAACTTCAGGAGATAAATCTGATGAAGGTAAAATGCAGCTGGAAAGAAAGGAGGAGAAACTAGTGATAAAAGTAAAGTCAGAGCAGTCTATTAAGAGCACAGACAGCTGAGCTGCCTGAACCTATTGGCTTACACTCATGGGTCAGGTTAAGGCTGACACATAAATCAGGTTTAAATGACAGACCACAACTTTATCTTTTGCAAAAGTATTGTATCTAAGCATATCCAAAGAGTCTTGGATAACTGTTCTTTGCCAGTTCATTCTTACCTGTTTAATTCTCTGAGCATTTTGTTCTTGAAAACTACTGTACTTGATCAATACAAAATGTTCTGAAATATTAAAAAATAATATTAGACATAGGATGTTAGTAATAACACTTTTAATTGAGGAACGTTCACATTTCTTTAAGAGAGCCCATGTAACTACGGCACCTTGTTCCCGTGCCTCTTCAGCCTTCCAGTATTTTCTAAAACAGCATCTGACCTCCAGAGCTCAGATTCAAAGTCTTCAGTACCCAAAACTGAGCAAATCAGTCAGTTCACTGTATAAGATTAGCCACAAAGTATTGGGCTCCTATGGGAACAGATAAGTTCTCTGTCTTCTGAAAGCTGTCCTTCTTGAGTACCCACACTGAATCGATATATCCCGGGCATTCTCAGGGCTAAAGGAGCATATGTACACCTGTGCAAGTTTGTACATGCTGGAATATCTACAGCTTCATGCACATCTCCTTCCTGTCTCTCAGAGAAACATTCCTGCATCTGCTGCCCTGCAGCGAAGATGAGGCATCTGTTAAACCATTACCCAGACCTGGCACATGTACTATTTAAAAAAAAATGTTATGGCACAAGCAGTGGAGTGCAGAAGTCGTCACAAACTGTGGTCCCTGTGGGGCTCTAGCCATCTGCTTGCTAATTATGTATACCACAGCCTAGCTGTTGCACAGAAAACAAACATTGCTGCTGGCAGGTTCATTCTGCCATAGAATTACTGCGACTGGCACAGGCAGAATTCCAGGAAAGTTATGTCTTTTTCTGCCCATTGCTGTTGCCATTTTTGTGTGTCCCCCTTTAAGGGATCCACCCGTTCTTTCTGCCACCTTGTACCTTGTTCTAACCTGCTTGCATCTGCCTTTCCCAGCCTGTGCTAGTCTCTCTCTCTCTGACAGTTAAAGTATATAACATTACCTAGGATATGCTTGCTATGTGGCAAGAACTTTGTTCATATTAAGCTAGCATTGAAATAGCAGTGGAGTATTTAGCATCTTTGTGCATGCTCAGCTAATGTTGATATGTCAGTGGTGTATTTAGCAATTTTTCTGCAACCTTTCATAAAAATCATCTTTGTAATAACGTGGATATGTTTACTGCCTGGGCAAATGAAGCTGTTCTTTGCGTCAGATTAGATCTCAGAGGTGACAGTTAATTCAGAGCAATCAACAGTCCTTTGTGGTCAAATCTCCATGAAATACCAGATCTGCACTCATCAGCACTTTTCTTTTCTCCCCACTGCTTTTCCCTGTCTGTGAATAGCTCTCCCTTCTGCCCAAAGAGTTGTTTACAGGGGACAGTCCACTGCATTCATCTGTTACATACAGGCTTGAGACAGAGCAACCTGTGGGAAAGAGCACTGGGGCAATGCTCATTCCCACAGGTTACAGGCTGTTTGGGCTGGTGTTGCACTGCTGGCTTGTTCTCCTCTTGCACAGGCATACAAAGGTGGTGACTTTTAATTAATGAAAATTCAGGTACTTGGGTGCTATCATATGCAGCAACTGAAAAAAAAAAGTGAGGATCTAAACCTCTCTGTGCCTCAGGGGGAAGAGAATATGGACATCATTCTTAGATTTATGTACATTTTCAAAAGCTACCTGGTGTCATAATGTTATTTTGTTTTAAATGATGTATGAAGATTGTAAAAGTCTGTATGAGTTGCACACTCAACTTCAGACCCTACTTAATAATTTCTGCAGGGAGAGGAGTCATTTCTTATTCATGGTCCTTCAAGAGTATTGCATTATATTTGTCACATCCCAAAGCTTCTACTGGTCCTGTCATCAGTGTGTTCTTATTTATGAATGAATACCCACGACAAATTGATTAATCATGTTCTCCTGCTAGAGCTCTGGGAAGTTCATTTTGTCCTTCAGGGTGGTCATCAGGAGAGCCTGGGACTATTTTATCACACAGTGAAGAGTCTGATATGCTTCTGTCTTCCGTAGGGGCCACATTCAATCACCTTGAAAAATTGATTAGAGACCACCCTTTATAAACCAAGCTGTTTCTCTAGTGAAGACCTTTTTATTGCTTCAATACTAGTAAATTAAACTATATTAGGAAATGGTCGGGATTTGGGTTATGGTTACCCCTAAGATAAACTTGTGAAAATTGTCTCTGATATGTTTTGCCCTAGGCCAGTCAACAGTGGGCTGAAATGCCCCTAGGCATGGCTGAAGAATTAGCACAGGCCAGATGGTGTTTGTTAGAGGCTCATCTGGATTTGGAGATCTCCACTAGTACAGACGAAATCTGTAGTGTTTCACGCACCTTTAATTTACTCTACAGAAGCGGCTTTCCATTTCAGGGACTCCAGTATTCATATACAAGCTCCACCATATGGCACTGGTGCCTCATACCAGAGAAAGGCACCCATGTCTTCCATGCACTTATTTTGAATAAGAAGTTCTTTGATCTGTGATGACTTTGATGATAACTAGAAAAAAGAGCTGGGTATCAAAATTCTGCAAAATTGCACAGTACAATCATGGTATGGACTTACAGCCCTTATATTACAGTCATATAGATGTGTGTTTTGAGGGCATTCAGCAGTGCAATGAAATAAGGTTAGAACTCTTTTTGGGAGCACCTGTTGCCAGGGTGCTACAGCTACAAAAGCCACTTCCCATGAAAGCACATTTCAATCAAGTGTTTATTCCTCATTAACACAAATTTTATTATTTCTCATAGGAACTATGATCCTCTCAGAAGGCAAACAATTCTGCTGTCAAATACTATTGATCTGAGTAGTGCATAGAATTTGGTTTTTCTGTTGTTCAAGAAAGGGCTACCTTGTGCATCAGGGATCAACTGCATACCTGAAGAAATGAGGGGTACATTGTTAGGGAAAATGGACATTGATGGTTTTCTAATTGTGGTACCTACAATTATATGCAAAAATTATATGCTGGTTTACAGCAATGAGCTGATCTGCCAGACAAGACCTGATCCCAGATTACCCATAATTAAATCCCTACATACCAAAACATTCCCTGAAATAAGCTGGTGCGTAAAAAATCAGCCAGATGGGTGGTCATCGATGGGGGATGCCCAGGCAGAGCTCATCGCTGCCTGCAGAAGAGCAGGGCTGGGAAGCTGGGCAGGAGCATGGGCAGGGCAGCAGGTAAGAGTTGCATACCAGTTGGCAGGAGGAGTAGTGAGAAGATGGGGAGGGGGGCACAAATTTGGCATTCTTTCTGTCAATTCTTGGGTTTGTGTTCCTTCTCACGCTGAGCTGGTGTGACAGTACTGGCTACTGGGACCCAAGGGAATTGTATGCAGAAGCCCTGAACTAAGGCAGGCCCAGGGGGTCAGGACCCTGTGGAGAAGGCTTTCCTTCTTCGCTTTCTTCTTCACTGCACACCCTTGTAACCCTTTTCAATTTTTAAATGTATTTTTTGCTATTTGCAAGCTATGTTTTATTTCAATGCCAGGATTGTTTAATTCCAGTACAGCTCATCTTCTTATACCTTTTTCTGCAGAAATGAAAACTTGCTCCCAATAGAGTTTTTTTTAAAATGTAAATGCTCAACCACTTGCAGTGCCAAAATTCAGCGTTTTCTCACCAAACCAAGCACCTTCACTCCTTTAAGCCTCACACTGTTAAACCTTACTCACAGTCTGCAGATCTCAGAAGTGGATGGGATGAACTTTTAGTAGAGTTACCAATTCCAAATATTGACACCAGGTGGTTTGTTTTTTTTTATTTCTCCTTTTATATCTCAGGGACACACATCATTTTCTCTTACCAGAGCATTAACCTGAAAGGTCTGTTGAGAATCAGTGATAAATGGTCCCTTTATATCTTTTTCTTTCTCCTGAGTCACAGCTTCTCCAGATTCTCTTATTACATGTTTATTATCTCTAAAATTTATTTCCAAAGATATCACTTTATATTTGGCTGTATTACAATGTTTTTGTTGGATTTGTCAGTCTACCATGTTATCTATTATTAATTTTGCCTCAGTTCAGGTATGAAGACTTCAGAGAAAAATGTCTTCTTTTTTTGTGTCTATGTAATATATCTGTGTGTGTGTTTGTGTGTGAGAGTATATATATATATATATATTTATGTGTATGTACATACAAATACACACACACACTCTTCCCTGTTCCTTCACTTACTTAGTAACTTCAGCTTATTTTTCACAAAGTATTGATTCTTATTAATGCTCATTTAAATATGATAGATTTCAATCATTATTAGCTACTGTTTAATACTGCATGCTTATTAATTCTTATGTGCATTTTGCATCTGGATGTTTCAACATAGAAATAAGAAAGATATATCATCTCTTGTTTGTTCAATCTGAGAGCTTTCTAAAACGTGCTTTAGCTACAGATTGCTTCAAACCCATCGGGGCATTAAAAATAACAGTTCAAGAGTTTTGGAACCTTGACATGACGTCAATAGCAAAGATGTTTTTATTGTTCAGTCATAAAGCTCACTTGAACACTAAATATTCCATAGAGTAGTGCTTTGTGACCTCTTAATATCACCACTCATGAAGAATGTTTCATTTAACTTCTTCAGATCATTTACTTTCCTGATTTGTGACAGACTAATGGAAATTTGGAGATTAATTTGGAAACATATTCATTTGCCTGAGTGAATATGAACTTGGATGAAAGAGTTCAAGAGTAACTCATCAGATTTAAAATGTGGTTTTCAATTAACAAAATATGTTTATAATGTAGGATGTGTCTAGTGAACAGTCCATTTAATGAGCTGGTGGCCGTCTTCAGATCATCAAACATCACTGTCTGTTCATTTCCCTTTACCACCTCTTTTTCCAAACTGATAACTCCAAAATTATTTCTTACTGTGTTAATATCTGCCACTGCCTTTATCTTTGAATTGATAAAAACAAATAATTAAAAATTAAATAATAAATTTGGAAAGTCAGTGCCAAGCCTGGGAAAATGCAACCTACTGGGCAGGTCACTAAAGCAGAACAGCAGAAAGCATTCAAGTGTGAGGAGGAATTCAAGCACTGCTCTCCAAGTTGTTGCAACATTTGTGTCTGCAGAGGGGCTTCCACATCACAGCCTTGACATCTGTAATGCCTCATTTTGGGGATGGACAGCCTAAAAAAACCCAGGCCTTTTGGTTTTGGTCAGTGCAGAGAGAGAACAGCACTCTTCAGAATGGACTGGACCAATGCTGTCCTACTGAGATACCTGACCCGGCTCATGAGAACAGCTGAGAACACACAACTATCATAAAATGTGCTTCATGATGTAGCATTCACACTGATCTGCAGGGCATGTTCTCGCTGCATTATGATTCCCTGTTCCTCTTCCTTTATAAATCCCCTCTCCTTTTCTTGAGCACTTTGACTACACAACTTTTTCTTTCCTTTCAAATGATGGGTAAAAAATGCAAACGTTGTCACTGCCTGGATGTTCCCAATAAGTCAGTCCTGGGAGGCAGGAGGTCAGAGACATCGGTCCAGTTCCTAGTGCTATCAAAAGAGCTTCTAAAGAGAGATATCCATGTGTCATGATTCCTACCATGGAAATATTCACAGAATATTTCACTACAAAAGCAGGACAGAAACATCTGCCATCCTTTCAGTATGGCAATGAATCACTGTCACTGCTTGCACTTCCCAGTTTTCCCTCTGGAATCTTAAATTCTTTTGTGGATTTGTCACTAACCATGCTGAGTGCCTCATTCACAGCAGGCAGAATACTAAAATTGGTCTGTCATAATATTATTATGTGGTCATTGTTTTTATTTTGCTAAATTCATTTCTGTTTTCTCCTAAGTCACAAAAGATCATGTCTTGTTAGTACTTGATCAGCTTTATGACTATGTGACATATGGTGTATCTACTGACCACCCTTAAATCCAAGAGATAAGCTTGGTCATATGAAACTGCAGTGGTCTCTGTAAGAAGGCCATGCGTTGGAAGAAGGCAGAAAGTTCACCATTAAGCTTGCAATTAAAATGATCTGTCTGAAAGAGTCTGCGTTTGGTCTGAAATCAGTGATCTACGAAGATAAAAGATTAATTTTGTGTCTCATTTTAAGAGGAAAAGTTTTTGTGATTCAAGCCACTGAATTTCAGACCTTCTATAAACTCTTAAAAATCGTTCATCTGTTCCACATCCTTTCACATTAATCATAATTTGCTCATTAGTTAAGACAGAGTTTTCAAACCATTATATACAGGATTAGTGTGAATTCAGACAAGAAATTGAGTGGACTCTTCTCTGTAGTTAAATTTATCTTTACATAGTTTTGTTCTGCAAGTTGGGTTACTCCAAAACAGCTGAGCGTCTGAGGGATTCTTCCTGTAACTAGAGACTTAAATGCTTGCTTGCATGAGATAAAACTTCAATTTGGGTTTAAATCAACATTTTAACAAGACAATCTCATGTTCTATAGATATTACATTCCATCTGCTTCTGAGAAAAATAATTTATCTGAGAACATGTTTTCAGCATCATGCACTAAAATTAGTATGTAATGACCAAATCTCTATGATCTAACTCTAATCTAGCCTGTCCAGATCCCTTTGCAGAGCCTTTCTACTCTCCAGTAGATCAACACTCCCACCCAACTTGGTTTTGTCAGCAAACTGACTGAGGGTGCCTTCAATCCCCTTGTCCAAATAATTGATAAAGGACTGGCCCCAGTACTGAGCCCTGGGGAACCCCACTAGTGACTGGCCACCAACTGGATGTGGCAGCATTCACCAGCATTCTCTGGGCCTGGCCATCCAGCCATTTAGCACTGTATTTTTTATTTGACAAAAAAAAACAAAAAAACAAACAAAAAAAAACCCACCCCAAAACAATAGTTAATGCTGGGAGAAGCCTGTAAAAAAAGGATAAGAAAAATTCCAGCCGTAGTTAATTTGGGATTCAGGGGTCCCTGTTGTAAATCTTGTACCTCATAGGCCTTAATAGATTCTTATTTCACAAAATTGTGAAAACATTTCTATAAACTTGTATGCATTTTTTTACCAGAAACAAGCTGTTTCATGGTATAACTTAGTGTTGTCTAAATAACAGTACTTTTTGGTTTATTTTCAACCTTTGTGACCTTTAGTTCTCTACTGGAATAGACAGTGAATGATCATTGCATATTAACCCTCTTCATCCCTTTTCTGGCTTCAGAGACCTCTACAGGGTCCTCTCTATCTAAAGAGAGTAATAGCAAAAACCCCTCCTTTTCTAATAAAATAAAAATAATTCCAGGAAAAAACTAAGTGCTTAAAGTAATGGCATCATTGAAACCCAGCTAAACTGATGTTTCCCACTAAACTACTTTTCTTTCACCCTTTTCTTGACTTTTTTGACTTGTAACATTTTTGCTCAACTTATTAAAATGAGGCTTATTGCTGTTGCTTCTATGTTGTTAACCTGGAACTTCAGCAACCTTGCTTCTGTTGAAGTATTTTGCAGTTAAATGTACTTTCTTCCTCTGTTCTTGCAAGCGTTCTTAGAACTTTAAAAGCCAGAAGAGATTAGAAACTAATTTTTCTATTATAGATTAGACATCCATATTAACAGTGTCCTTCCTTTGCTAGACCCCAAGATTGTCACTAAATGCTATAAAACAGTGTAATCTGCTATCAAAATAGCTCCTGCAGCAGCACAGATTTATGTTGGAGGTTCTTTCATTCTAATCCAGTGCTTGTAAGAACTCATGCTGCCTCAGAGAGCCTGGCAGGGTTACAGTGCAAATGTAAGTTGTTTTGAGGTTATAGAATTGTGTCTGTTTCCTGTATCAAACATCAGTTGTAATTGCATAATATTTTAACTATGGTCTAGTTTTTCTGAATACCATAGTAGGTCTGCAGAAACTCATATATGAGAGTAATCTGAAGTTCTATTGCTTTGGGATATTTCCTTGAACAGAATTTATCTTTTTATCATCAACTCAAAGATTTATTTTATAGGTCTTTAACTTTTGAGAACATAGATACAGCATTGGTCTTCATGTGCAGATTTAAATCTTGGGAATACCACAAATTGAACGAGTTAGTTTAAAATTTAATATTATTAATATGGTTAGCTGTTAAGGTTCACTGCTGCTTTTCTCAAGCATGTTGTTTAGCATAAGGACTGTTTTGTACTGGTCCTGTACTCCGTGTTTAGACCATCATTGATCTGTGCAGTTTCAGTGTTGGGCATGAAGGTCTGATACCCTTTCTGCAGGAAGAATGGCTTAAGACAGACAGCTAACAAAAAATCTGGGTCAAAGGGGGTACATTCAGCAGGATATTCATCAAAATTTTCTGCACTTTCAATGGCAATATGTGAATTTTGGATTAAAAAAATTAAGGCTGTTCTTGGGCAACTAATTTTTACCCTCTTAATTATCTTTCATCAGATTTCAATAACAGGATTCTGAATGAGCTCCAGTAAGAATAGGAATTCAGCTGTGCCTGTCTGTGTGAGTCCAGTGTAATTAAGACTTCACATGTGTTTTAACTAAAACTGTATTTGTGGCTCAGTGGGCAGTTAAATATTCATGCTCAGAAAAACACAAAATAAAAGTTGCCTTTCAGTGTTTTCATCACAGACCAATTTATTGGATGTAACTATTTAAGGCCCACTGTTGACAAATACTTCAACTGCAACAAATGGGCAAAGGTTGAGATCCTTATTCAAGCAAACCTTGATGTAAGTATGCTCTTTTTGAACTAAATGGGGAAGCTTTGATTTTTGGCTGTGAAAATCAAACCTGTTTTTCACTTTAGGAAAGTCTCTCATCTCTCAGAAATTAAACCTGTAGTACTTGTGAAGTATATGAAAGGATATATTGAGAGCTTCTTATTGTATTAGGTGTTCGGAATGGATCTGCTTTTCTCAATGGTTTGCCGTGCCTTAGAAGAAGTCAATCTTCTTTATACTTTCTTATGTGAGGAAACATCGTCTTACAAGGTTTACAGTTTGGAACAGGCTTAAAGAGGTATTGCAAATTTGACGTCTTGTCTGCAATTTAAATCCTCCAGCCGAGGAGCATAAACCTTCTTTTCCATCAGAGGTTTTTTTCCCTTTGCTCTGTGCTTACTTCTCAACCACGTCCACTCATCTTTGCAGTGAACAGGTTATGGATGATATTCCCAAACCGCTGTAATAACATCCTGGAGTTTGTCCTCCAGTCAGTTCACATGCTTCTAGGTTTCCTTTCACCACCATATTCCACAGCCTCAAGCTCCAGGATGCCCCCTGCTACCCACCCCCTACTTCCCTTATCCCGTACGGCAGGGATCAACACTCTGATCTTTGGCTCCACCTTGTGATCTCCCCGTCGTGACCAGCAAAGATTAAATGAGGGAATCTTCAGTAATGTTTCCAGATCTGATCTTGACCTCTCTGCCTCTATAGTAAATAGGAAAAAAACTCAGCCAAGTAGATTCTTTAGGTCAAACTAGTGACTTTAAAAGAAGCAATAGGACTGAAAGGTGTAACTAAAGAAAAATAGCTAGGGTCAGAGAAAAATATTGGGTAAAAAGTGCTGAAAGGAAGTTGGTGGGCAACCTGGGTGTTATCATCTGAATTCAAAATAGTCATTTTGGTAAAGCACAAATTATAGAATGCATAAAATAGAACACAGAGTTTTTTGTCAAATACAGTCACAAAAATAACTAGTGAAAAGTAGTTTATTTTACTGCATAATGACTTTTTTTTTAACATGAACTTTTTTTTTCTTCTCATTTTCAGGAAAGAACTGACTACACAATTATCTTTTGATTCCTAGCAGGAAAAAATAAACAAGTCAAGTGTTAACGTCAGTTTCTGCTTTGTGGGAACATAACTGTGGCCAAAAAGATTTTGAAATAATTTGCACTGTTAAAACTTGAGTGAGTACCAGTGCATAAAGCTGATAGCCTAAACTGGGCCCCTGGAAAGTACTTGGCTTTCATAATTCAGAACAGTTACTGCCATCGATAAAGTACAGAACTGTGGAAGATAATCTCCTCAGCAGACAAAAGGTCAGACAATAAAACTTTTGCTTGCCATTTTCCAGAAGAAATTAATCATATTAACTCATGAAATGCAAAAGGAAGGGGTGTTTTCACATTGAATTTCTGTGGGCAATATAGTTTCTCTGAATTTTCAGACTTGATTAATTTTTTTTTTTTAATTTTGGTAGGATATGGAACCAAAAATATTTCAAATCTTTCAATTTCCAGTCAACATAGTGCATGTGTAGAATGATACCTCTTGTGGAGTTTTTATATTTGCACTGCTGTAAGAACTGCCGGAGTAGCAGTACTGAAATGGAGAATGCAGCTCACCTCAGCTGTGTGAGCATATTCACTGTGCTGCTTTGATACCACAGTAATCTATGGATAGGAGCATAGATTAGGGTCTGATTGGTGTTATTAGTTTGGCCATTTCATTATCTTATGTGCAATCACTAATTTACAATCAAATCAGTCTAATGCACAGAGAAGTTCAAAATGAATGGTGGTAAAATATTGATGTATTTCTAATATTAAGTGCTGCTGGTATTGTGAGAACATATTACGTTGTAAAATAAAGTTATGTCTCACTGTGCTAGATGCTTCTCAAAATGTAAAAGAAAAGTAATAAGTAAGGAAGGGGAAAAGAGAAAGTGAATTACTTTGAACTTCAAAAACAGTCAAACATGGCTGGAAATCTAATTTTAAAGTAAAATTTGCTCTAACAGGAAATTATTTATAGTCTGGCTTGTAATTACAAGATGCATATATATTTTTTTTCAACAATTATCTCTTCCTTCTTGTAGATGAAAATTTTCATTATTTTGGGAATTTCAGCAGCTATAGCCTTCACAGCTGTTTTCTTTTCTTTCCTTGAAATACGGAAAGACACCATCTTTGGTAAGTAACAGTAAAAATACATTTTTATTTCTCATGTTGACTGTTAAGCTGAAAATACACTGGCATGCAGACAGTTTAGCAATGGCAGTATAGCTTAATCTCTTCTGTGTGCAAAATACACTATCTGGCTTATGAGAGAACTATTCCATGGATGTTTTCCTTTAAAATGCTATTTCAGAAACTCAACAAGTAAAACTTTGTATGTGTAGTGTATCTCAGTCACTTCTTTGACTAGGAGTGATTTTGCTTTCTTAGTGATGTTCATATGTCAGATGACATGTTAACAAGCACGATTGCTGGGTTTCTTCCCCCATCTGCTAATCATTACCTTTGGTCATCCTGGGCTAGAGGCAGTTGCCATAGGATGTCCCACCTGGCACTCTCCTGCTGTCCCACAAGGGTGCTTCTCTTCCGTGGGTCTGTTGGCTGCTGGCACCCTGTGGATTTTGGAGCATCTCAGACTGCAGTATTCCCTATGTTCAAAAAATGTAATCTTGTCATTTTTACCACCATTTGCATCTGTTTAATTTAAATCAGTTAATAATAAACTAGAAGTGTAGCAGATACTAGACTGAGTTTTAAAAGAAATCTGCAGAAGCTGATTTTACATGAAATTAGGGCAGAGATAGTAAAGAAACAGTATTTCAAACTACAATCTCTTATATAGCTGTATACATCATTCATAAGACATGATGATATGATTCCCTAGGAAAGTTTTCACCTGAAGTTAGTGTAGAATCACAAAAAAACCAAAGTTATATACAAACATATTAAATTAAAACAAATTCCCAAGCTGTTACTTCTTATGAGAAATCTTTTTTGTACGATGACTGCCAAACAGGAGATCAGGTTTTCTTTCCAGAGTGGATTCTTTACTTTGAGCTTCCATACAAATTGTTTGGAAAGAAGTGGTCTAAAATGACCACATTGTGTTGTATGTTAGTTAATACAAAATGAATCCAAGAATAATAGAATGGTTTAGGTTGGAAGAGGCCTTAATGATTATCTAGCTCCACACCCTCTGCCATGTGTAGGGATGATGTTCACAAGACCAGGTTGTTCAGGGCCCCATCCAACGTGGCTTTCAACACTTCCAGGTACGAGGCATCCACAACTTCTCTGGACAACCTTGTTGCAGTGCTTCACCACCTTCCCAGTAAAGGATTTCTTCATAACATCTAACCTAAACCTGCCCTCTCTCAGTTTAAAACCATTGCCTCTCATCCTGTCCCATACCTGCCCATATAAGAAGTCCCTCTCCCTCTGTTTTTATATGCTTCCCCTAGGCACAGGAAAGCACCAATATACATAAATATATGTGGACTATAAACAAATAGAATAGATGAAATGCGATTCTTTTTATAGTAGGTGTTCTTTGTTCTAATGAGACAGTACAAGATAATGTTTCTTACTCAAGAACCACATTTTTGAAGACAGTGTATTGGTACAAAAATCATACTTGCATATTATATTTCTCAGAGCTAAGCCCCCTAAAAGTAATTTAAAAACATGCTGTATTAAATTCTAAAAGAATTACTTATTGTATAACCTATGAAAATCCAACTTGCTTTTTAACATAGACTCAAAAAGGTTTTCAGAAGTACCAGAAATCTGACTAACATCAAATGAATCATCTGAATATTTTATTACGCATAGGTGAAAAAGGGAAATAACTACTGCTATACTTAGATACTGAAAACTTTAGTAGAGAATAATTCAGCCTAGGAAAGATTACTCCTCATCACACATTTCTCTTCCTTGAGCTGAGTGCCCTATTCAAAAAATAGATGATAGAAATAGCACAGTATGGATTACAGATAGAATATGCTCCCCTAAAACTACACTGTACATAAATGATGAACGATTGTACATGAATGATTGTTATTATTTGTTATTATTTGTTTTCTAAGAAAAAAATTGGCCATTCCACGAAATTCAGATAAAAATAAAACAGCTGGACTTTAAACACGACTGATTCTTTTATTATAAAGCAACATGTACCCGAAAGAGGAATAAACTAAGCCTCATGATAGCACTATACAAAATAGCACAGCTGAAGTATTATTACGTTCACATATATCTTTCCATAAAACATAGCTGAAGAAATGAGAATAGGGCTTTCATGCACTGGCTCCATCTCAGGTCTTAATTTTCCTTAAATATGAACTTGAATTCTTCATGTGGCTCAGACCAGCTCATATTACCTGTGAGGAAGGCTCAGATTTGTCCTGTCAATCCAAGGACAGTTTGATGAAAAATACAGATGAAGCCTAAGGAACACAGTTGCATCCAGAGAACACATTTGCTGCTAAACAACATGTACATAACTGGATTTATACTTCAAGAAACAGCAAGGAAATCTAACTCCTTCAGTCTTATAAATTATGGAAGAATTGATTTACTGCCCCAACTTTAACTTTCAGAAAGGTCAGAAGCCACAACATTAATTTCAGGAATAAAATATGGAGATGGTTTTAAAGGGCAAAAATTTCACCATAATATCAGAAATTTGTATATTTTCTAACTGTAAATATTTTAATAAATATATTTTAAATTAACATATTTATCTTTGTTTCATTTTTTTCCCTGTTGAGAACAAATTGAAGATAACTGCATTACTAAGGCTATCCAGAAGGGCTCTAGTCTGGTGGATTATGCTGCACGTTATGAAATTAAAAGGTAAAAAAAAAGAGAAGAATCTATTCAGTAAAAAACCTTTCATAACAGAAAAGTTTGATGTCAGTCTTTCTGTTTTTAGAACCCATACAATCACAGATTCACTGCTCCCATTACCTTTGAGGAATCTAGAGGAAGGTGACCCTGCCCATGGCAGTGGGGTGGAACTAGGGGGTTTCTAAGTTCCTTCCAACCCAATTCATTCTATGATTACGTCAGTGACCATTTGATCCAATATGACCTTGTGCATTACCACCATATAAGCAGCTCTCTTAAAATGTGAGACAAAATAAGAAACCCAAAAATAAATACTAATGTTTTTCTGAATTAAATAGCACAACAAATTCCATTAACATGTGGCTCAAATTTTATACTTTTATGGACACAGTTTTGAACATTAATTATATTTTTTCCAGTGCAGAGTGAGATGGCATCAGGAGCCAAATCCTATTGCCTTAAATTGGACTGTTATAGTGAATTTACTATTTCCTCTTCTATCTACAGCAGATGTAAAAATAGATAAGGGAAAGGAAATAAAACATTCATCTTGGACTGTGGATAGGTAACAAACTAGGGAAAGCTCCTTTGTGCTTGAGTTATAGTATGAGAGTGAGTTCTTACAACCATTTTCTGACTAGGTTTCTGTGCTACGCAAAATTAAATTCTTTCCAAAATTTGGTACACATCAGCTAAGTTTTACAGGGTACAATCACCCCGCTTTTGCTTAGACTTTCCTAAAGACTGTGATTTGAAAATGAGTCATGATTTGCAGAGCTCTGTGAGAGTTAACTGTTTATACAGACAGACCTTGTCAAGACCTGTTGCCTCTCTGTACGTAGAGACTGAGGTCACTTTCAGTTTTTAGTGTTAGTATTTTGGTGACAACCCTGAGGCATTTAAAATTTAAAAGCATAAGTCTCAAGCTTTCAGTGGCTCAGCTGCCTCATGTACTAGATGGAGATACTGATGTTTGTCTGTCTCACAGGATATTGTGGCAATTATTTGATTAATATCTTAAAGATGATAAATGCTAAGAGATGCTAAAGATAAATGTTTAACAATGATTGTTTCAATTAGGAATTGAAATGTTATTAGGAATAAATCTGAGACCACTTACTCGCCCTGGACAATAGTCACCAGACTATTAAGCTTCCTTTGAAATACTGTGTATGTGGATATATAGACTTTAAAGAGAATTGGTGCTCAGAAGTGCTGTTGGTCTTTGGTATTAAATGTTACGTGAAAGCAAAGCCTACTCACAGCAGTGAGTTGGGAGCCCACTTTTGTGACTATCCTGCACAAGGTCTTCCACTTAGTGCTACAGGCTCTGCTCACCCCAACAGTTTCTGTCTCATCCTAAAGGCTTCCCACAAACTGAACTCTTGTTGTGTGTGTCCAACAGAAGGGCAGTTTCTCTTCTAGAATTTTCCTTGCAGAACAAGGTCACAAAATAGTCTTCCTCTTTGCTTTCCCAATGTACTCTTCAATCAAAATATACCTTAAACTTTCAACCCATCCAGCAACAACCCTACAGCTTTATTGGTATGAAAAAGTTCTAAAAATGCATACATTGCAAAACCTTCTGTATTTATCTCAATTACAGAAAGATCCAAGGAAATGGAATAGCAACCCCTACTTTGCTGCTGGCTTTCTCAAAATTTCCTGAACAAGACAGTCAAGATATTTCCCAAGCAGCTGAACGAATGGAAATGTCAATTCAGGTGCTGAGACAAAAAGTTTGCCAGAAGCACAAACGTTCATTGCATCCAACTGGTAAATATAGTATATTGACGTTGGCAAACCACCCTATTGATTTGCTGAATGTTGTCTTTTAGATTAAAGTTGGGTTAAGTTCACTTTTGTTTTACTTTTGCACTTTCTTTTGTTCTTGAAAGCACCTTAGATAGGTTTACATTTTTCTTTGCTGGAGTGTGGGTGGTGTTCCTACAGTTGAGGAGAGCAGCATTACGCTATTGGCATCCTGTGAACTCATGACGGTGTATTGCCTATAAATCAGCCTGCATATCCTCAGTGTTGCAAGCTTCTTGTTTACAGTGAAATATCTATCTTCCCCAGCAGCTTGGGTTTAGTGCTTGATCTTCCATCACACTATGGCACTGGCATTTTCAAACACACTTCCCCTCAACATATGCATATCCCTCTTTTAAAAAAGTATGTTCTTATTTCCAAAACTAATTTTATAATGCATTGCTGTTACACATTTATTTCCACTTTAACTGATTTTTTATGTTAGATAAAACATAAAAAAGGAAAAAAGAAAAGAAAAAGAAGAAAGAGGGATAGTCCAGAAAGTTCAATGTTGTCTAAGTAAAATACTTGCTGTTAATTTGAGATGAATTTCTCTATCTGGTGTCTGGAAGGTTCAAAATATCAGAAACATTGACTTTTTTCCCGCATAATTTAATTCTGTCACTTCTGTGAAGTGTTCTGTCTTAGTATTGTAACAGTTTTTTCCCAAGATATAGAAGCACTAGAGTGCTGTAGACAAACATAAAGCTCCACAGTTATTATACTATTTTATTTCCTTGCAGAAATATCTGGCTTACTAAACTAATGGGACACTTGTAGAACTAAAAATATATCTCTATCGATATGAGTATTTCTGTGCATATATTTACGTGCACACACACACACACACGCAATTATTTTTGGTCTGTGCGATTTCAAAAGAAATTGAATTTTTAAATTGCAGAAGAAGTGCACAAAGCTCTTGTTAATTTTTAGAGTTGAAACAATGCTAATGTAATGCGAATATACACTGTACAATCTATGTGCCACAACAACATAGTTTTACATGAATTACATTTACATAACTGGGGAGCTGACCTCTGAGTATAATTTTGAACCTGAACTAACACAGAAGTACAGCTCTATCCACAAATTTGGCACGAGTAACTAGTACATAATGACAAGATTACGTAGCCAGTCTAATAACTTTTTCTCTCTCTGTTCTTGCTACTACCTTGTACAGATTCTAACTGCTCAACAGAAAATATTTTGAGCTGATTTGGCTCTTGAATCTTTGCTTTGCTGGCTTAATTTTTTGGACTGAACAATGAACTAAAGCAGCTTAATTCAGAGTTGAATGGGCAGAACAAATAGGTGTTGGGACTGGGTGATCTGCAGTGGGGAGACAAGGGCAATATATGTTACATGTTACCTCTGCCCTCATCTTTTATCATGTGATGGTCGCGGTCACTTTAAATGTCAAGGGTTCTCTGAGTTCAGGAAGGATATTCATGGAATCATAGAATGGTTTGTGTTGGAAGGAGCCTTAGAAACTCCCTAGTTCCAGCCCCCCTGCCATGGGAAGGGTCACCTTCCTCTAGACCAGGTTGCTCCTTTTTCACATGTACATCTACCTCCAGCTGGCCATACATAATTCAATACCTGCAGAGGTGAGAACAGGTCTCTCTTACACAACAGTGTGGCTTTGTCCCTCAACATCCCATTCTCACTGGGAGCCCCATCTTGGATTGTATTAGAAATATATTTATAACATGCTCTTTACTGGTACAAAGGAACTTGGTTGTACCTGGCTTCCAAATTCCAGCTAATAATTCTGATTGTCTTCCACTCAACACTGAATTCTATAGTCATCTGCAGGGTCTTTAAATTTGCATCTTTCCAGTCCCACATTTTTCCTCCTTGGCATATACTTTTATTCTTGAGTGGCATTTTTTATGCCTTTGTTGTAAGCACAGGGACCAGCCAAGCAAAGACATACAATGCAGGGAAAGAAGGAAGCAGAGAGAAGGTCAGCCTCAGTTCTCAGCTATTGCTGGACCTCTTTCTTCTCATTCCCTATGCATCAGATAATAAAACCAGCTCTTCCTCTAAGTCCCTGAGACAGCCTCTTGCAGCACTTCTCACTAAATGCTCTTTCCTAGGAAGGAGGAGAATTCTGTAGATGAGGCTGACAATAATGCATTTTCTACTGGAGCAGCTGAATCTGATAGAGCAAATTGCTTGTCTGGGTTCTTCCTTTCAGATCATTTATCAGCTGATCTGCTCACTATGATTGCTAATATTTCTGGATGTCTGCCTTATATGTTGCCACCAAAATGTCCAAATAATTGCTTAGCTAATAAATATCGACTCATCACTGGTGCCTGCAATAACAGGTATGTATGATAAGAATTGTGTCCGGAAAAATCCTTCTTTCTCATTCTTTCAACTCAAGAAGCTGTGTTTACTTTTTCTGGGGAAATTGGTGGAGGAGGCCTGACGTTAATCTGTTAACTTCGGAATCAACTGTAAATGAGGTGCCTGTGAAAGTTCCCAGTGGAAGAACCCATCATTTAAACTTTGGTACGTTAATTTTTGTAGACAGGCTTTCCCTCTGAAAGCTTCTAAGATTATGTGAGGAACTTTACATTTAGGGAGAGCTGATTGAGTAGATTCTTTCTTCTATATAAAAAGCAAACTTAATTCTAACCCAGCATTTATTTTTGATTGAAGTGGATAAAATTATATAAAGCAGGAAAACAATATTACTTCACAAGAGTAAATATTTTTGTACTTTCCCACAACATGAATCTAAAAATTCTAGGTGATCTATTTAATTTTAGATATCTGGTTGTATATGTTTAGTGGCTATTTTTTACTACTACTATCTACTTATTGCCTAATCTATGTGACAATTTTTTCCTGCAAAACCCAACATAATAGATGTACCTGTCTTTTCAGAATCCTCCAATGCAATAAGAGTGTAAAACTGAGAATGGGAGCCCCTTTTAAGTACAAGGGTAAACAATATTTGTATTCAGCAGCCTCTGAATACATAGACCTTATTTCACAAGCTGAAAGGTGGACTGTAAGTCTACAAGTGAAGTGCTGCAGAGATGAAAATGGAAGGCCATTGTCATTGTACAGGTTAAGGTTTTGCAATGTGGTGAATAAAGAGCAGTAAAATTCTGCAGTTTTATTATTCAGCAAGTCTGGTTTTATGAGATGAATCTGTTTTGCTACATCACAAGTTATTTGCAAGGAGCGTGCCTGATAGACTCTTTGCTGAAAGGACATAACCTGATATGCATCAGTGTTATAAATCTAACTATGTGGATATCCATAATTTCCCCCAGGCATGTTCAGAGTTGCTTGGAATCTGAACCAGCAGCTAGTACAATATTTGCGCTGACAACTCCATCAGGGCTTGAATACATTGTCCAAGATTCATGCAGCTGAACATAGACACATGGCTGAAGCTCTTAATTTACAGGCATGGCCATGTAGTCTTTCTCCCTAGAGATGGAGAGAAGCACTCTGCTATAGGTAAAGTCCTTTTTCTCTTCAGTGGCTGATAATACTAGGATGTATATCGGCTTTTCAGTCTGGTGTCTAAAGCTGGGTAGGGTAAATACGATTCATTGAGTCTGGTTTGTAGTACTCTGTTCTACTTTGTATTTTTTTATGCTTGCACCGCATCAGAATTTAAACCCACCACTCATATTTGGTGGTATTTTAGACTTCTTGCTCTAAACATCTGTAAATTTTGCAAGGCAGCAAAAAACTCTCCAAAACCAAAGACTTTCAAACCAGTGAGTCATATCTTAACTGATTCTAAAACTTTGTGAACTCCTTGAAACACCACTAGCTCTACTGAAATACATCAGCTTAAAATCCCATTATACTGTAATGTAAATAACATATTCTGTGATGTAAGGTAGCTTGAAAGACTTCAGACATTAAATGAAGTACCAGTCTGTGCTTTTCCTTGCTTTACAGCTTCCAGTTTCTGGCAGAAAATATATCGGGACCTTTGTTGCCCTTGTACTTTTCCTCACTCAGTTTGAATATGTAGCTGTCCTGTAGAACAGTAAATGCTGCATTTCGTAAGTGAAATTTAAAAACAGAATTTATACTGGAATTAATTGTGGGTCTTCAAGAAAAATCTATTTAAATCTATTTAGAAGTGAGCAAGGAAATGCTTTACAGATGGTTTACTAAATCAGTTTGCATGTTTGGGACAAATCTGATCAATTACAAAGGATTTATTGCACAGCATTGAGATTGCTTTGTTTTAGTGTGCACTTCGGAGAACAGAGATGTAGCAGAATAGCATAAACATGACCTTCCATGGAGAATAGCAACATAACATTCCCAGCAGAGTTATTATCCACTTTTACTAGTAACAAATGTTAACAGATTTTAGTTTTCTTTCTGCCTAAACAAGCAAAATAAAATTACATTATTTTAAAATTAAGAATAAGGAATAGAAGGAAAATCCAAAGAGTTCTTCTTTTCCCATTTTTCAATCCCAACTATCTAGTATTGATCTGTGTATTTTTTTAATGTCTAACACAATGAGAGGAATTCAAGGGTGAAGGAATTGCAGGAACGAAAGAAATGGACTCTCACAGTGCAATTAGCTTCACCTAATCCTAGCTTTCAGTGGTAGTTATATGTCTACTACAAGGCTGCATCTTTGGCTGTTCCTGCTAGTGAGAAATAGAATGGAATGACAGGATGGCACCCAGGTCTGTCTTTCTGGCTTGATGGAGAGGTTGTTAGATGACTGGCTTACCTTTTGTACACCTAACATCTGGGGCATCTAGGAGGAACTTTATCTGCAGCATTTCTATTTCACTGCCCTGTCATTAACCATTCTCTCAGGTAAGGACCTGATGCTCAGTCTGAAGGTCCAGTACCAGCAGACTCAGGAGTATGAGTATGGCTCCCCTAGTGGAAAGAACGAGCAGTCCTGACTGAATCCACTGACTTCCACAGGGAGGAATTGAGATGTTTCCTTTAGGATTGCTACTTCACCTCAATGCAAGCTAAATGTTCAATTAGTGGCAGGCTTATTTTCCAGAAGCGTCCCATGTTTCCACAAGTTACACACATGGTAGCTCAGCACAATGTAAAACATCACAAACTCCAATTATTAAGTTGCCATATGGCATTCATTCCTCATACCTGAAACTAGGCAGAACATTAACATAAGATTCAAAAGATGAAAATCTGGATAGTGAACTGCTGTTTAAAACTCCAGGTTGCTTCTCAGGCAGCCAAAACAAAATCCAAATGGTACAATTCCAGTATTTCACAAGTAAATGAAAACTCCCACTTCCTATAAACAAAATATATAGTAATCAAATTTGACTACTCTATAAATCTGTATGGTAGCAAAATCTCATTATTTCAGCTGCCTTTTTAACTCAAGCAAGATTCCAAGACATTAACATGTCTAATGCAATAATAAAAAGGCATGTGGGAAGGGTTTTACTAAAGTAACATTCCAGTAATCTGCTAAAATACAAAAGCAATCAGGAGAAAAATCACTGGTTAAGCAGCTACATTAACATTTCATTATTTTTAATTGAGTGAAATAGCACTACACTATGTGCAGTATTTTATGCAATTTTAATAAAGGCAAATCAACTGTAACTAATTTGAATGCTTTATTAAAGCATACTTCAACCTTCAAGTGTGAATTATTGTGGATAATTAAGTATATTACTGTACCATATAGCTTGGCAAATTGAGCCTCTTCGGTGTGCTGGAGATCAATGAAGTATTAACATAATAATTGTTTATCATCCTGATAGACATATAAATGTGTGTTTTAACACTGTGTATTTCTATCAACATTCCAGAAATATTTCTGGTTCTTTGTGGCTTACTTCACACTGTCATTCAACTGAGTGCATTGCAAAAAAATTATTTCTTCTTTTTAATGTTGATATATATTTATGATGAATATATTTATTATGAAATATACTGAACAGAACATGTTAAAAAATGACCAAACAAAAACAAACCCTCAAATTTCATCTTAGAAAAAATGCATTTAAAATATTCATGATAGAGAGAAAATTAATTGGGCCAAACCCAAGACTCCTTACTATACTAATAAATAGAAATCACCAGGAATCATTTGCTGACCCTCAAATTAAATATGACCTGATTCTTGCCACCCTCTTACTTCTACACGTTTGTCTACACCTTTTTACTCCCCTTCCCCCTTCCAAGGTGGCTGGCTGTGGGATGACAAACTGGTGTGTAATGTTGCCAAGGTGTGCCCAGGCAGGTGACATTTAGAGAAATGCAAGTTGTTGTGAGAAAAAAATACAGTGCAGTTATTGCTGGCAACTTAGCAGGATAGTTCAGTGCCTGGGCTTGCACACAGGCCCTCCTAAAGATGGACCCAAGAAATTGGTATAGCTTCAGCCTTGCCCCTGCATTCTGCCATTGCTCCTATCTCCTCAGTCCTGGCTGCTTTGGTCTTGCTAAATGATTTCTTCTCTGCGACTAGTGTCCATTTTTCTTTTAAGCTTTATTCACCTGTACTTCAGGTTTTCTTCATATTTTCCTAAATCTAGATTTCCTAGCTGTTGCCCTAAACATATTTTTAAAGATGTTAGCAAAGGCACTTGAGACTATATCTGACTTTACTATGAGGACACTATCAGGGAGTCACCTTCACAGCAAGTATTTCAAAAATGTCAAAAGATAACCAACTTAGATTATAAATGTGAGTAAAATAGTAATAATTCATTAGTAATTTAAGCTTTCATTATTTTCCTTTTGAGTAAAATTAATATTGGCATATATTAAGAAAAGTATTTGATGCCCTCTCAAAGATTGCTACATGAACATCTAATTGCAATGGCATATTGCTCTGTGGCTGATGATTATTTCATATTATTTTATTATTATATTTTTTATGCTCAGGTTTTATATTCAGAATATAGATACAAATATTATGTATATATATATATATATATAGTAGATTCAGAATATATTCAGAGGTTCAGGATTTTTTTTTTGTTTTTCTGCTGTTGCTTTTGGGGGATTTTTTTGGTTTGTTTTTCTTTTCGTAGGGAACATCCTAGATGGGGAGCATCCAACACAGCTTTGGCTAGGTGGCTTCCAGCAGCCTATGAAGATGGCCTCAGTCAACCTCGAGGATGGGATCCCAGCATCCGATACAATGGATTCCAGCTGCCCTCGGTTAGGAAGTGTACCACAAGATCACTCAAAACACTTTCACTGGGCTGTTACCATACCTGCCACCATAGATCTCCATTTACATCAGTGAACGGAGTATCTGTGTAAAATACTTCAGACGTATCTCTGGAGCTTAGCTAAGAAGCCAGTGGCTTTGCTAAAGCATAAGTCCAACCACGTGGTGAGAGGTCCCCTGCCCCTGGCTGGGGTAAGCCCATGGAGCAGTGCTGGGGGGCACTGACTGCCTTGAGGGGCAGCCCAGTACTCCATAAAGAGCTGTGGGGGAGAGCAGGCAGGGCAGGAGCTGGCCAAATGCCCGGCCTGGCAGGCACCAGACAGCAGGCAGCCAGCAGACACAGGGTGATGATTGCTCAGGAAGAGAAAAGGTGCAAAGTCAACCTAATTTTGAACTTCCCATGATGAAATTGTAGGGAGGGAGGTCTACAAGGATGCACACTGCCATGGCAAAGGGCAATGGTTACAAGTTGCTACAGAGAAAATTTTGTCTTGAAAAAAGAAATTAATTTGTTGTGAGCACAATTAAATGTTGGAATAGGTTTTTGTTGGAATATGGATTCCAGCCTAGAGAACTTCTGGCTTATCCCTAATGGGAAATACCCAAGATCTGTCTTGATGGGGCTCTCAATAACCTAATCCCTGCTTTCAATTTGAAGTTGCACATTGTGGTCTCCAGAATTTCCTTTCAGCCTCGACTTTCCAGTGATTTTATGATTCTTTGCTTTATTAATGGTGCCTTTATTCAGGGAAGGAGGAGGGGGAAATGAAGGTTGGGTGTTAACTAAATAGATATGAAGCACACAGACGTGCTAGCATGTGTGTAGGTGTGTGCATGTACGCCATTCCTCATAGGCTAGCAAGCCTTAACTGAACAAGTATTGCTGTCAATTCATAACTTCATTTTTTAGCTAGTCCAACTTACTGAGCTTAGAAAATATTGCAGTATTTATGGATTTTAGCACCTCATATACTTAAAAAATAGCAGACCTGTCATAGAGGGAAGTTTGAAAAGAGAATACTTGCACAGAGGACTGGGTGAAAAATTCCCCAGTGCCGTGTGCAATGATTTGGGCTGGATTTGTAATTTGTGATTTGTCATCATTGCTTTGAAACCTGACTTTTAATGGACTCAAAGTCTTTTTATTTTAACCATTGTATGTTTAATAAGGATAAGCAAGAGAATTTAGTGTTAATGTCAGCTGTAACTCATGTTATTAATTAAATAACATTGTCTCTAAGCTGCACAATTTAGCGCTCAGAGATGAAAACTTGACATTTACAAAGGCAAATTTCCAGTAGATAGTACAAACTGCCTTTTTCTAGATTCATTAGGGTACATGTTTGTAAAGTAAAACACTCTTAAAAAAGATTATATAACCGTACCGGATCTGATTATCAACATCTGACCATCAGCAAGGTTCTCTGCTTTCTTTCGGAGTAAGATACAGTAAAACTAATGTCATAAAGTTTTTTCTCATTTACATATTTGTCCTTTTTTTTTGTACTTTTAGCTATCTAACTATATCCTTTTGAAAATAATGTGAAAATAATGTGAAGATGATAGATAAGTGTGAGGATTGCTATAAAGCAATACTAGATCACAGTATAACTGTGCAAGTTAACAGTGATAAGAAAATTTTACTAAATTCAAGAAAAAGTTTGTGATTTGTGGTCACCAAAGATGTTAAAATACTTATCTAAAGTCATGAATTCCTGATGACCTGTATGTAGCTTGCTCTCAACTATTTCAGTATAAATCCTGATGTTCCTAACAAGTCCCATGATGCCTGTTGTCCTTATCAATTCTATTTAACTGAACCTGCCTTATACATTCATTATATAGCCCTTATATTTATTACAGGCTCTGTAGTGTTTTATCTATTTTATGTGCTGCCCTTTCAGTTGCTTGACTTCCAAGGTAGGTGTTATACGCCAGGGAATATTTTGCAGCATGAGGGAGGAATCTGTGAATAATGATACCCCTAACATTTCCACAAACTGAGTGCTGATTTTGCTCTGATGGTTTTGCGTGGTTATTAATATAAGTTGGACATGTAGCATTGATGGCTCCATGTGCTCATCCTCAGAGTATCTGTATCCCCATGCAGCTTGCACAGAAGTGTGTCAGAAATATATTTTGGCTTCTCCCTGCCTGGGAAAAGGAAGCAAAACTTTCAGCTACCAGGTATTTGCGACCTAGCTCATGTCCTGGGCTGCATAATCTCCTTCATTTACGCACAGAGCAGCTCAGACGCTCTGTGTATCAACAGTGATTTGAGATTTCCCAGCAAATATTTTTGTTTAAGGAGGAGAAAACAGAATAAATAGAAAGAAAACTTTTAGACAATCTAAAAGAAACGTGAGGTTTTCAAAATTCTCTGGAAAGAAACAGATCAAAGATACGCTGCTCACTGGCAAACATAAGAAAACCAGCTAAAACTGTGGCACCTGGTCTCAGCTCCTGAACAGAAATAAGAGCCTGACAGAGGTTGGATTTTATATTGTTGGATTTTTTGTTTTGGTTTGGTTTTAGGCAAAGTGTTAGAAGCACTATAAAATATAAAGCTGGGGAGGGGGAAGATAGCTTTTATCACTGTTCCCCATAGTTTTTAGTGTTTTATCATTTTGTGAGAAGTAAAAACTGCTTGGCACGCAAGGTAAATTTGTTCTCTTCTCAGGTTCGTGAAGTGACAAGAAAAATTATTCATGCACCTAATGAGGCTGTTACTGAAGACAACCTGTATTCTGATATCATTATGGTATGGGGACAGTACATAGACCATGACATTGCATTCACACCCCAGAGCACAAGTAGAACCACCTTCCTAAATGGGATGGAGTGCCAGATGACTTGCGAAAAACAAAATCCATGTTTTCCAATAAAGGTAAGATTCTAACTTAAATTCTTCGAGAGAAATTCCAGGGTCTAAACAGGTGAGTAAAGCCAAGAAACATTGGTGCAGACAGTGACAGAAAAATAGAAACCAGTACAACTATTAAATGAAACAGGTAGACTTTTAAATTTTTTTGTAGAGATAATAAACCATAGTTAATGTATTTAATACATACATCAATTTTTTACTTAAGGTTTATGTTGCTGGGAAACCTTACTGGTCCCTCCCAATGTTATTGTTCTCCTGCTTCAAGGTTTTGAGTTCCACTGGGGAAAATAGCAAAATAGTCATTTACATTTTCAGCCAGATAATGTGAAAGGATCTTAACATTCCTCATTGAAAGCAAAGATAGTTCTTCCAGCTAATGCAAACTTTTGAAGAGAGCTTTCTTTTCAATGTATCTATAAAAAGGATCTTCAGGGATCTGCTGAAAGTTACATACATCACATCTTTGCTTTGAGCAGATGGAAAACATATTCAAAGCTTGTTAGAGGGCTAGAAGAAACATAAATTGGTATAAATATAGGATACTGTATTTTTGATCACTTAATTTAAAGTCATAGTCTTGCTTTCACTCAAAAAATTGAGTAGAGAAGTAAAACCATACTTTTGTTTCTCAAAGCATAGCCTATACAACTCAGGCTACAGGAAAGCCCCACGCCCATCACAGCCCTTGGTGATGTTTAAGTCAGAGCAACCTAAATTGCTTTCCTTAGTGTTGCAGCTTGATTACTGACCAGCTTCTCTATATACTGCCATGTTGGGCTTCTATCAGAATTGAAAACCTTTTCTGCCTCAGCAAACTGTAGTTGATAACCACTCCACAGTCTCCTTTTGCTTTAAGTGCCTCATTCCTCTTTCATTAAACATAGAGGAAAATGTTTGGTTAACTGTAAAGAGAACCAGATCAGGCTGTGTAAAAGGTGGCTCATATTCCATATGGTGAGAGAATTTAAAATACAGGGGAGGTTAAGTGAAATTAATGACTGCCTGCAATTTCACCACAGACAGGTAAATCAAGTCCCTGTCGCCCTGGAGATATGGACTTTTGAAAGTTTGCAAACATATCTTGAGAGCATTCAGAAAGAACACAGGCTTCTTAAAGAACCACATTCTTTCAGACATTGAGTGACTGAGAGCACTGAGTAACCTGAATCTGCCAAAAAAGCCCTAATTATTAAGAGTACGCCATAGTTTTGACAAAAATATCTAGTTTGCTGTGTTTCAGATTTCCATCTGGGGCAGGAAATTATTTTTTTCTGTTTATGTTTTTAAGTAATAGCCTTAGAAACATTCCCATTCCCAAAGTCTTCCGGGAGAGGCTAGGGCGGGCATCCAATCCCTGACCAGCAGTGCTTTGTATGATGGGAAAATTGATCCATCTGAAACACATGCCACAACATATTGACTCCTATTTTTAAAAAGTCTGTTTGCTGTAGCTATAAAACTGCAAAAGTCTTCAAAAGTCGTTTGTGTTTACGATATATTCTTTGAAATAGCACTTTTAGTATTGATTTTTAAGTGCAAAACCCCCATATTTTTTTATTACTACATGGATTTTTAGATTGAGAGGAGACTCATACTGTTTCCCATAACTTGGATGAAATGTGGATCACAGGGACCATAGAGGTCTGATCACTGAACCCTGACTAATTCAAACCTCAAAATCCCATCTACTTAAAAAAGAGACATCTTAAGGGATCTTTAAGAAAGGACTCCAAGGCTACTATTATTCGTGTGGTAGAAGCATTCAGTGCAGAGGGATAAAAGGCACACAGATTGTCATGGCATAGACTTGCAAGTGCATCCTTCAGTGCTCTAAACAAGGCACAGATTTTGGATTTCTGTCTTGGAGCTGTGACGAGATTCAGAGAGCATGTTTCAAGGCTGCTCTTGAAGGAGAGTTATGTGATCATGTATTAATCTATTACTGAGTACTGAACGTGTAGCTAAATCCAGCACTGCAAGCTACTCCTGCTCAGCAGTGGAGGCCAGCAGGTGGAAGGGTCAAGGCTACCTTTGATGTAGCCATGACTGGCCATGGCAGGGGACATACAAAGAAATTCAGTCACAACCCTGTAAGTATTAGATAAGTCTCCCAACTAGTGGACCTGTTACATAGTTACAGTCCCATGAATGATTCAACTCCATTTTGTTATTAATCTGTTATTCACAGCTTTGATGGACAGATACAAAGATGGTTGTTCTTTTGCTTTTATTATATGTTCAGTATTTTGTGACTGTTTTACTCAAAGACACAGAATAGATTCTGTATTAAAAAAAAAAAATTGAAAAGAAAGGAGTGTTGCAGGAAATAGTGTGATCAGAGGAACTAATTTTTGAACAACAAAACAAAATGCTATTACTCTCTAGAACTAATCTTCTTTCAGAATTATTAACTACATTAATCTCCACATATTAAATATTTGGAAAACTGCCACAGTTAGTTTTATACATTCATTTTGTATATGAAGAAACTGTAGCCGGTTTCCAAAGGCAGTGAAATCAATATCATATTATATAACAGTGTAGACATAGAGGCTGCAGTTTGCACTCTTGCTGTGTTCCTACAAAAGCAGCACCCAAGGGAGAATCCACCCACAGAAAAGGACAACCGTGCCTGCAGCTGCACATCCTCTCTGGGAGTTTCAGCAGGGAGAGGAGGCTCCTGACTGCACAGGTTAGGGAATCTGTCTGGAAAATGTTCAGAGTCAATGCAATTCAATGAAGGATTGAAAGAGGCAGTAATGCATTAATATTAATAACAAGTGTAGGTAAATGATTCATAGGTTACCAGGAACCATTGTGATTTTCTATTCTGGACACTTTTATAACAAAGGCTATAGAATTTCTCTCAGCAATTCTCACACAGAGCCTGTAGCTTCAGGTAGAGCCTGAACATCTTTTTTCTGTATATTTACAGGGTCCCCTAATGGGAAGAAAAACCCACCAAACCTACTAGCTTTAGTTTACACTTCTTTTATAGCAGCCTGACATGCAGAAGAGAGTTGTGGAGATAACTTGTCATTCCTCAGATTATTATTTCAGGTTAGGGTTGAGACATAAAGAAGCGTTAGAAAGACTTTCATAGGAGAGCCACTGACTTCATTCAGTATTAATTACATTGCTGCCAATAAGTTAGACACGGCGCATACACCTGGGATGATGCAATCCAGAAAAGCTTTCAGTTACCTGGGACACAAAAAGGTGGAAAAGAAACAGAGTCACAGAAAAGTGAGGTGATTTGAAAAAGGCAACATGTAACATGATAAGTTACTGTCTCAGCTACAAATAGATCTGTCATGTGCACTCAATAACCAGCAAAATGAGTCCTGCCTTCCTCTTGTTTCAGAAGCAGCAGCTCGCTGTCAGATGGGGTCATGGACTCTTCTCCAAGTTGCATGTCTACAAATAAGCATTCATATGTTCCTTTTTTTCAATCTTTCACAGACCATAAGCTAGACGTTCTTTTAAATCTACAGCAAAAAAACCTTTACAAGGTCATTTCCCACAGAATAAATTCACACCAAGAAAGTTTTTTCTTTAACTGAAATATAAGTTTAGAGATTGTGGTAGACTTAAACAATTATTGCCTTTCATTTTCCTACACATAGAAGAATTTCACTATAACCAGGTTTGGCCATGCTTATATAATAATCATTTAAATCAACATGCAGTTATACAGGAAAAGTATTGTCGCCAATCAGGGTTTTGTTGGGATTTTTTTCCCTCTAGAACTATGTGACACAAAGAAAAGAGAATCATACAAATTTTATTCATTAGTTTTGGAAAAAAACTGCGATTCAGTACCCATTTCAGCAGAAAAGGGTCTCTTTTTTTCACTCAGGTTATTTTTAATGCCTATCGAATAATAATGTAAGGAACCTCCAATTTACACATTCAGCTGCGGGCTGCAAACTACTCACCCTATGAAAAGGGAAAGGATGGCATTATGCAGCTCTGCCAGTCCCTTAATGTTCATTACTGCTGTTTTTCTCCACTGGGGACCAGAACGGATTGAATTGAAATTGCGGAGGCAGTTAACTAAAGATTATTCAGTATGAACTTCATTCAGTGTTGTTATGTTTTGGTGTGAGCCTTGCTGTTTAACAGCTTAAAGGCATTTCCTACATTCTTTTCTCAGTGATACCTGAATTCTTCCAGGTTCTCCCGATAACTAGAAGCAGGACACACTCAAACTCATGCAGGGCTGTGGCTGTCAGGTTCAGATATTTGTAGTATGAGATGAGTTGCCTGCTTACATTACCACCTGAAGGGAAAAAGAAGCCACACTAATAGCAAAAGACTTAATAACAAATATTAAATAGAAAACACAAGACAGAGAAATTATTGATTTCGAAAAACAGTGAAAGAAAATGACTTATTTCCTTCAAACATAACCTACTTTGATTTGCTAAAACCTAGACAATGAAGAAATAATGGTAGAAGTGCTTTACCAAACAAAATTGGAAAACAAATTAAGCTATTTCTTAATGTAAATGATTTGTTGTTATCAATCCCTACTGACATGTGTTCTCAGTAGTAAGAAAATTTTACTGGGTATAATAAATGAGGTAACAGTGTTATTATATAAAGTTAATTAATTTTATTCCAAAGTTGCTTTTTTACTGTTAACCCCAATTTAATGACTGTTCTATCTTTGCAGACTGATCTCTGTATTATTAGCAAAATGAAGAAGAAATTATATCGCATATGCAGAATTCACTGTCTTCTGCCAAAGAGTTCTGAAAAATGAAAAGCAAGCAGATAGAATACAAATAAGGGTTAGCTCAGGTGTCTGTACAAAACATTTATTTTCTCTTAGTCAGATTTTTGAACCTCATTATTTGACCTCAGTGTCTCAAACCAATAAAGGACTGGGCAGTCTTTCATTTAGTCAAGTCTATGTGCAGCCTTTGCTTTTTATAAATATAGTCAGAAATCAGTAAGACATCTGATGCTGCAAAATAATGTGGTAGGAGACTTGTGGGGAACTGGCGGAAAGCAGAATGAATATTTACATCTGTCCTTTTTTGTTAGGAAACTGGATTAGAATTCAATATTGAACCAAAGCTTTTGCAGCATGCTGCTGCAGACACTGAAACTCCTCATTATGTTTTTATGCATACAGGTAAACCTGCTGCTTCACTTGCTGTTCGGTAGAACAGAATTTGACCAGATGTTCACATCTTCACTCTGATACATTTTATGGTGAATTTTGATTGTAAAGCCAGACTGGTTTAGATGTAGATGTATTACATCAGTAGCTTATGATAGAGTAAAAGTTTTGGGGTTTGTCTTTGATTAAAAAAAGGTTAATCTCTTCCCTTAAATCTAAAGAAAAACAATCTATACAGATTTAGAATATGTCACTCCTGTAGATGAGGTATGAACAATGAAAAACTGAGAGAGTGAATGTAAATATTTAGACAAGACTCAATTTGGCATCCACAGCTGTTCTCCTCCCCTCAGAAGATGCCCTTATTTTGTATGCAGGTGACCACCAATGACACATTATCTGCAGGGATGGATTGCCTACCCTTCTACCGCTCATCTCCTGCATGCGGCACTGGTGATCACGATATTCTCTTCGGAAATATATCAGTGCTAAACACAAGACAACAGATCAATGGCTTAACTTCTTTCCTTGATGCTTCTACAGTCTATGGCAGTACTCCTGCTGTTGAAAACAAACTGAGGAATTTAACAAGCAAAGAAGGCCTTCTTAGAGTAAACCTAAAGTATTATGATAACCATCGGGAATACCTGCCTTTTACAGACCAGATCCCATCCCCCTGTGCACAAGACTCAAGTGCAAGTGGAGCTGAGAGGGTGGAATGCTTTCTGGCCGGGGACAGCCGCTCCAGCGAGGTCACGTCCCTGGCTGCCATGCACACGCTGTGGCTGAGGGAGCACAACCGCCTGGCCCGGGCCCTCAAACGCATCAATGGCCACTGGAGCGCCGAGACCGTCTACCAAGAGGCACGGAAAATCGTTGGTGCTCTGCATCAGGTTGGCTGCTCGTTTGCTTACCTACACATTGCAGTGAATATCTTAGAACAGAGCTCACAAAGCTTCGAATATGCTTCTGTGAGCAGTTTTTGAGATCACGTTACCTTTTTTTTCCCACCTATGTCTGGGCTTCAAATTTGGCGTGTTTAACATTTGTTTTGTTTTCCACTTTCCTAAATGCAACGTCCTGGTCCTTAGTTTGTCCAGGCATCATAGTGCTCTGATTTTCATGGCAGTTTCTACTCAGATACATATTTATGCAGGCTTCTCCAATGTCTGTTTTGTCTGTTAAAGAGGCCTTTTCAGATGCCTTTTTTTTTTTTTTTGGTAAAGGAAATTATTTGAAAGTAATGTTTCTGTATTTACATAATGTTCAAAATGTTTACTTTCTTACAGGTATTATATAAATAACAAATTCCCTGTGTAAAAATGCCTGTGAGGTTCTCAATGAAGTAGTAATGCACAAACTTCAGGGGCTGTTGTTGACAGGAGATAGCAGGAGAAATAAGTGTGGGAAAATACAGAAGAAAAGAGTCCATAAGGATGTTTATATTAGACACGTTTTCTGACTCTTAAAAATTTTTTTTCAGTACCAAAGGAGACTTTTTTGAAGATAAATTGGGGAAGGATGTGATAAAACTTCACTTTTTTGATAAAACATTTTCCTTTCTTCTGCCACAATTTTTAGACAGTGGAATAGAATACAAAGTATGTTTCCTTTAAGAAACCACATGCATTGTCTAATGCATTGTTACTTGCACTCAAAGCCATATACCTTCAGAGAAGTATCATACTTCATTTAATTGTATTTAGTCAGTCCTTTGGAAATTTTTGACTTTTTGTTTACTTTAACCAAGTTAGCTCCTCTGCCATAAATATGCCATTTGCATTAAAAGAATGGCATTGACAAGTCAGAATGGCTGTTAACACTTGTTAGAAGAAAAGTGCAGGTCCAAAAGCAGGCCTCTGTGCATTCATACACTTCTGATTTACATACACAAATGTTATGGCCTGAAAGAAACCGCTTTGTGCAAGGCAATGCACTGCATGGACCAGCGCTGCTCATTATCTCTGCCGGTATCGCAGACTAATGAGATTTGCCTATGGCTCATTAGAAATGTGTTTGAATTATATCTAGCTGGTTTAGAGATGTTCATTCAAGACATATAATTGGAGTATCTCTATTAATGTGGAAAGCTTACTGGCACACTAATGACAGCTCTGGTTGAATTTACCTTGAGATTTCCACTATCGAGTTTTGTTTCTGTTGCTAGACGTTTCTAAAATTCTCTTTCTTTGGAAGGAATACTTTCAAGCATAATTCCTGCCTGTGGGTGTGTAATTATAGAGAATTGAACAAAAAGCCTTTTCTTTTTCCTAGAATAAAGATGAAAAAATCGCTCTTTAGACCATACTTTTCTTCCTGGACTTTTTTTGGCACCATAAATATCTCTAGTGACAAGTATTTCGTAACAGAAACTTGACAAGGTTACCAAACACAACAATTGCCTGTTGATATCCTGGACAAAACAGATTTTTTTGGCTGCATTGTGCAGTTTCACTAAAAAGGAGTAGTGACTTTCCTTTCTATTTTATGGGAATGACACTTGCTTAACTTTATAAAGTAATAACACTGCAGTATGCAGTGATAAAGATACATATTCTGATTTACCTCATGTTTTGTGCAGAGACATTTTTTCATTGTCATTTAATACCTGAAGAAAAAATGTCCAATTATGCAACTGCTAGTCTTAACATTACTATTTCATACCCATGCAGTTTGCACACAGCTATGCTGTTCTTTGGAGGCAGTTTCCCCTGATGTGCCATTTGGATCGTGAAAGACGGACAATTTGGCACTAGTCAGATGGAGTGGGAGTTTTGTAGATCAATCTGAATCCAATTCTCTTTGATTTGTTGCAGTACCAGAGAACCATCTCTGAATGAGTGCAGTTGCTCCCACTTGATCCCAACTGTAGGTGACAACTGCCTTTAGTTTTCAGTGTACATATAGGTGTTTATTTCACTTCTTTCTACATCTGCTTGTATTCCCTGAGCATCTTGCATGGTCCAAGGTGTGGGTTGAAAGTGGGTGACTTCTGAGATGGACAAACATTAACTACTTGGAGGAAACGCTTGTGAAATTAGATGATTAGATAGCTCCTCTCAGAAATATGAAATTATAAAGAATAAATAAATAATATACATTATAAAATAATATGTCTTGCATAATTTCAGAACTGATAAAGGGTATAGTTTAGACTATTAACAGAACTATAATAATGTGTTCTTTTTTTTTTAATTAAAAATTGATCTCTCATACAGCACCTTTTACCCAGAAATCTAGGACTTCAACGTCATCTTCATCATCTGTAAATCCTTTAGTATTTACAGTGAGAACTCCAAATTAACCATGCATAGCACTTTAATGAATTAAACATCATTGCTATGTTTGATAGTTCTCTATTATTTCTGCAATCTTTTCCAAGTGCAGAAGCTTCATTTAATTGGCACTTCACTGCCTCAGTGAGATACTATTCCTTTTCAGTTACAGCTGGCCAATGGCAATGACAAGATGCACTTGTGGCCTTACTTATCCTTATGATAGTTCACATACTTTTATATTCTCTCTTCCAGCCTTTTTTTTTTTTATTTTCCTTTTCCAACCATTGTGCTCTATTCATACCAGCTTTGGGATATAGTGTAGAGGTTTTTGCAAGTAAAGTCTCCTGAACCCTATGAAAAGCAATAAGAATTTCTGTATCTTTTGCATCTAATCAGTAATAACATTTAACATGAACAAAAAGTTCTCAAAAATAAAGTGAAATTATGTAACCTATTTCCAAACATCTAACCTGTGGCTAACTTCTGATGAAGGTGGCTCAGCCTGGAGAAAAATGCAGCCAGGATACTCAGTGGGTTCATAAGGCTGCTTGGGGACCCCTGTTGTAGTTCTGCCTTCTGAATGAGAAGAGTGTTACCTCTAACAGCAACAGCTTATCTGACTTGCAGTATTATAGTGTTTACAGGTCAGGATTCAGTTACTTTTTCTGTAACAGTGTACATGGGATTCATGATATGATGCAAAATCTATACAAGGCCTTTTCTGACACTCAGATGCTGTTCTATCTGGATATTTACCAAATGATTGGCTGAATTGCAAAGAAATTAGTGTTTTCTTTTCTCTGATATGACTAAGTGAATAGCATTTAAATGATCTTAATCTCTCTCTATGGTTATATAGATTACAAAGGTCATATAAAAACACTGAGCATGTGGGTCTCTGTTTAAAACACACCGCTCATTTGTCATAATTTTCCACCAAATTATACTGTTGGAACAATGACTGCCATGAGATAGTAAAAATATTGATGTTATTGGTTAAAATTGTTTTCTTCATGAGACTTCTGTAGAGCTTGGATTTGATGCAGTGGGGTGATGAAGGTATCCTAAGAGGAGCTTGGATTACCACTAATATCATAAATGTCACAAGGAGTTGAGACCACCCAGTACCTTGCAGGTTCAGACTCATTATATCCACATACATTCCTTATGCTACTGCAAACACTTGAAAGTTAACTTATTGGTAACAAATAGACTCTAACTAAGCCATAAATGATGGAGCAGTTCATTATAATAGTTTCTGATTTCTTTCCCATGTAGTTGCTTTCTGTCTGATTTTACTGACATATTTTGCGACAAGCACGTTCCTTTGTTTTCACAGGAGAATCTCATTTATTGAAGGAACACTCTACTGAAAGAAAGTACTGTGCTTATTTATGAAAGGAAATAAACCTTTTATGTCATTCTCTGAGAGAAGGGACTGCATGCAAAAGAATTTTAACAAAAATAATTTTGATGCTTGTCAGCTGTTAATGTCTTCTTTAAAACTTATATATGTGTCAGTTATGAGAACTTGTAGTGAGCCTCTCCTTGACTTCACACAGACAAATTTGGGCACATCCAGAGACTACACAAATGCCAGATGCTATTTCAGATGTGATTCTTTGGTAGATTCGAGTAGTAGTATCATATTCTGCTGTAAAAGTAACAACTTAGCCTGTATTGTCTAAAACTCACCTCTATTTGATGGAGCCTCATTTAGCCTTTGGAAGTTTCCATCAAACCGATGCCTCTCCTAGAGCAGGGTGGGCAGACATAAGACCCATTTTTACCCTTAGCCTTTGGATTTTCAATGGCAACCCCTCTTTCTCTGTCAAGGAAATTAGAAATGAAGGTGTTGCCCCTGGAGCAAATGAAAAATCCGAGTTGCCCTTTCCTTCAGGGAGTCTGGCCTTCCTGAGCAGCTTAGCTTGACGTTTCATTTAAAATGAGCCAAAGAATTAGTCATACTAGGATTTTTGTATCCATGACTAACCTACTCCTAAATAAAGTCTTTGATTGTAAAAACTATACATCTAAAATTAGAACTTCTGTCTTGCAAAACCTTTGTGAATATAGAAAAAGATTAGCTTTTCATATGACAGTGTCAGTATTAATTTCTTGCAATAATTTTATTGTTTCTTATGCTGCATTAAAGGACCTGTAAAAGGGATTTTAACATATAGTCTTTTAAATATTTTGTTCACTGCATGATCTAACCTGAAAACCTAAACCTCCACCTTCTGAGAAAAGCGAGTGAATTGTGGAAAGGTTTTCTTGTCTCTGCTCTGTGCCTAAAATAAAGATACAAGTTTTTTATAAGGTCATTTTATGCCAGATAGTTTTTCAATATGCACTATATCAAGTTCAAAGTACATTTGTCTGTATATTTATTGCATATTATGTTGACTCTAGAAGGTATTTTATTGAGTTCATTATGCTTCATATTTATCGCATATTGCTTTATTGAGTTCAGCATAATCTTTAACCTATAATGCATTTTCATTTTATTTGGTACATTAGAACCTTTTACCCTCTTTCCTTCTGTCATGATTACTCATATGCTTTTCCATGCCACTGTAATACTATTACATTATAAAAGCATTTGACAGAAGGTGTATATCAGTCTTTTCATTTTTGAAGTATATTTTTTAGGAGTCTATAAATTGGCCTAAGTTTAGTATAAAGTGCCTACAAGGGGATTTTGGGCACCAGTATTTTAGAGCCTCATCATTTCAAATTCTAATAAAAGAGGATTTGTGTCCAAATAAAAGACAAATATAAGTCTGAAAGTAGCATCTGTTCACATTAACAAGCATTCTTGAAAGACATTATAGTACTTCGTGCTTTCATTGCCATTTTTGAGGCCATTATAATTTGCATTTTTAATCTCAGCACACCTCCTGTGAACTGGATTACCCCTGTGGTTTGTAAATGAGCAGCACTGGTAATCCCTGCTCGGGAGGCTTTGGTCTAGCATCCATGGTAAAACCTAACAGGGCCTGACTGTTGCACTGTTCTGAGCTGTACCATGGATTCTCTCCGGTCATCTGTCCCCTTACTGCAAAAATAAGACTGATCCTGTTTTCCAGGTAATACTGCTCTTAGTTATGCCAAATGCTTGGGCATAGATGAGTGAAGAAAAAAGCATTTAGCACCTGGGATTCATTATCATTCTTCTACAGAAAAGCTGAAATATGTTTCTTTTTCTTTTCTTTCAGATTATTACTTTAAGAGATTACATTCCCAAAATCATTGGTCCAGATGCTTTTAATCTGTATATTGGCCTTTATACAGGTTATGATCCCACAATGAATCCTACGGTTTCTAATGTATTTTCAACAGCTGCTTTTCGTTTTGGTCATGCAACAATCCAACCAATTGTAAGGCGATTGAATGCTCAGTATTTAGATGATCCCAAGCTCCCAAATCTTCATTTGCATGAAGTTTTCTTCAGTCCTTGGAGGCTCATTAAAGAAGGTATGGTCTTATTCAAACAGATTTTGTTTTGTTTTTTTTCCTCCACAGAATATTGTAACTTTTTTCAAAGTTATTTATCCTGAATTAGGAATTGGAGCATTTATTTAATTAAATAATTTATTTAAGTTGTTGGATGGATTCCAGAGTACTAAAAAGAACTCAAATGATAATTCTCAAATAAATAGTTGACTGAATCAGAAAAATGTTACTCTCCAGATTAAAACAGTCTGGTAGATTGACAATAAAAGGATGAGTGATGATGAAGATGTTTCTTTTTTTTTTTTTTTTTTTTTTGTGGATGAATTTATTAACAGGTTGCAAGTTCTTTTGCATCTGGAGAAGATGGAGCTTTTTCATAGCACTATTACGTCTACTTTAAAATAAAGGAAATTTTTACATATGTTTGAATGTAAAAGCCCGTGTGGGCAATGTTTTAAAAATATAGAAACATATTTGTACACACATCTGTTATGGAAGTTATAATGGTTTATATAGATGCTATAATACCATTATTTTTATGTTTAAAGGAGGCTTGGATCCTTTATTAAGGGGTCTTCTAGCACATCCAGCAAAACTGCAGGTACAAGATCAACTGCTGAATGAGGAGTTAACAGAAAAACTGTTTGTGTTGTCCAATAACGGTTCACTTGATTTATCATCATTGAATTTACAACGTGGCCGTGACCATGGACTCCCAGGTCTATTGATTTTTCTTGATTTTTTTCTTCCAACTGGTAACTCAAGTATAATTGCTCATATTTGAGATGTAATCATAAGCTTTAAATAATAGCTTTGGTAATCAGAAAAGTAACTTAAATCTCTTTCAAAATGTAAGTTGCTAATATTTTTAGCTTTGATGGAAAGTATTCCACAGCTTTTGAGATTAAAATACTCTGGTAAATCTGGAATCTAGAAGAACAGTACCAGTGAGTGGATTTGGGTGTGCTCAGTGTGGGTACCTGAGGTTTGTTCTTGCTGGAACCAGCTCTGAGGGGTGGGGGTTTCTGCCTGAAGCAGCTAGTTCCCATCAGCAGGCTGTGCCCAGCCTGTGGGATAGGTCAATTTAGGCAATTTCTCTGATCAATTTAACCAATAATAGTAGGTCTTTTTTATACATAACTGTCTATGAATATGATTAAGGTTGTCAGAATCCAGTGCTTATAAATTTATTAATTTCATATATCATGCGTAAAAGACAAATCTAATCTTCCTTTAAACATCATATTTGCAGGTTATAATGAATGGCGAGAATTCTGTGGTTTACCAAAACTGGAAACTCACACTGACCTGAATACAGTAATAACCAATCACAATGTCACTGAAAAAATCATGGAATTGTACCATAATCCTAACAATATTGATGTTTGGCTTGGCGGTCTCATAGAAGACTTTCTTCCAGGTGCTAGAACTGGTCCCCTGTTTGCATGTATAATTGGAAAGCAAATGAAAGCACTAAGGGATGGTGACCGGTGAGTTTACTCTGCAGTCAAATCATGTGTAGAAACCCAGTAGCAATGGAGATTTTACAGCCACTTAAATATGCTTCAGAAAGATAATTCTCTGCCCCTTGCACATTTGAGTCTTAGTTCCTTCAGGTTTTTGGGGTGAGCTTTTAATTATTCTTCTTTGGTTCGTACATAGTCTCTATTAGAGATGACATGGAGGTTTATTCTGTGGTACTGAGGTGTCCAGGTGTGCACTCCTGCTGAAAACACAAGGTGCCACTAGAAGTTCATTTTGGCAGGGACCAGTAACTTCCGGGTGGATGGGTGTAGTACTGTGCAGGCTTTATTCCCCCTGAGGGCTGCACTGGGCTCAGGAGCTGGAAGAACCTCAATAATTTCTTTGGCAACTGCAGCAAAGTCAGAAGGGATAGGAAAAAAGCTGTAATTCAGGCTTCATAGAGGGGATAATAAAAACACCATGTACCTGGCCTTATGGGAATTGGGACCGTAGAATATTCCCAGAGTTGCCTCATTGGACACAGCATAGGATGTCACTTTAACCAACCCTTCACAGGTGCCCCCAGGATCTTGTGCCAGTACAACCCTTCACACCAGAAAAGCAGGAGAAATGCAGCTTCAGGTCACAACAGGGTAGAGGAAGCTGTTTATACCTTGCTTCTGCTCATGAAGCAATTATAAAACCAACCTTTTTTCATTTCTGTCATGTGCTTGTGGCAGTAATTTTGGATCTCATGAGACGACTAATTTTCAACTGCTCACACCATGGTAGCAGGGGTGTTTTAAGTACATCTGGTCCTTACAATGACCTTTAAGCTCCTCTTATAAGTCACTGTTATGGAAAGAAACCATTATGGAAATAATCATCCGAGGAAGAATTTAAATCTGAACTTTAAAAAATGTTAATTAATTAGCTCACAAGAAAAAGCAATGCTAATCATAACGGTGGTATCTTATTTACAGGAACTGTATAGAGAAGAAACATTCTATTCAGCTGTGTTAAAAACATGGTTGAAAGTCATCTAAATTGTACAGGCATACTTGTCCCTGTCTGGGGAAGGAGTACCTATGGAGGTCATTTCAGCCTCCTTTCTATTATTCAGTGCCTTACAATGTTACTTAGTATTCAGTGTCTTATAATACTACTACCATGAAATAAATATAAGCACAATTTAATACATCATCTCCAAATTGAGAAAAAGAGAGTTCTAACAATGAAAGAATTCCCCAGGTTTCTGCCACAAAGTTTGTGGCTGCTAACTTAAAAGTGAAATGGTGTTCTGTCATTAATAACAAAGAAACCACCTAAGAGAAGTATTCTTTAAGTTCAAAAATCAGGATTATCTGGAATTTTCATCTGACTGAACTCCTACTTCTGATAGCCCTAAAATCTTTTGTCAACAATCTGACAAAACAGTAAAGGTTTTCTCCTCCTGTGTACTAAACTCGGGCACTGTCTTAACCTTGACCGCATCACCTGAAACAAATTGTTTCTGATCCATCAGCCTTCTTCCATCTCTTCTTCCTCTGAATATTTTTGTGATGTCAGGATTTGAAATATTTGGGAAAAAATTCTGAAGTTTTTTCATTCTTTGCATAGGGATTTGGTCACCTGATACAAATCAAATGGAGCAAACCAAAGTGTTTGTTAGTGTAAACACCTATCTGTTGGATAGATTAAAAAATCACTTTTCATTTAAGCCTGTAGATAAAACTGAGTTTTGTGATTAAAGTAGAATAGGTTTTAATGTATGTGAAAAGGGAAATGACAGGTGTAGGAGAGCTGAGTGGAGAAAAGTCTTTGATGGCTTTGGTTATGGGAAGGGGCCTGGAATCCTCAGGGAGGTTTCAGGATGCTCTGAGAAGTTTAGGAACAATGTGCAGGTGAGGTGGAGAAGGAAGGCTCCTTTCTTCTTTTCTCCTTCCATCCCCTCCATCTCTCCTGCATTTCTTGTCACAGTGCTGCTGAGGTGTGGGACATTCACTCCACCCCTGGTTCTGTACACTGCCTCCTCCTTCAATATAGGCAAAGTGGGACAGGTTTTCTAAGAAATCAGGCTGCTGAAGGTAACTATTGGTCTACAAATAAAGCCAGTTTTCCAAAATTTCGCATGCACTTACCGTATTTAGCAGGTATGCTCCTGTTGGCAGCAGGATCCAATTTGCCCTGAAAAGCCACGCTAGGGCACACTGGCCGTCTCCATCGTCCCCAGAACACAAACAGAACTACCAGACTTCCCATTTGCATGGTACCTTTACAGGCACCTCATAAAAACTTCAAATGCTGCACATGTGCCAGGTTTGCATAGAGTCCACAGTCAACATTGCTGCTCCTTTCTAATCAGGCAAATGTAAACACAAACTCACAAACTTCTCTAGAAACCCCCAGCCACGTGCCCCTTGTATTATGGATCATAAGTCCTGTGTTAAACCTGAGGTCAGTCTGTACTGTGTGATCACTCCCATGCTCTTCTGCTGACTGTCCTCAGGCATGTTACCACAAATCCTGCCTAGCATTTGGGAAAATCCTAACTGGTCTGAGCCTGAGTACCACAGGGAACTAAGCAGTTTAGCAGTGCTTATCACTATTTAATGTACTAATAGAAATGTTCTATCAAACTCTCCAGAAGTATTTTTGCCATTAATGACGTCTTTATATACAAAATGCTTTCCTTTCCTTTTCTCCCCAGTGTTTTCTTTCCTTTTACTTTTAAATGTATATGTATATGTGCATGCATACATATTTTATATTTTATATAATGTCACCATTTAACAGATACACCTTTGTAGCACAAACTGGTTCCTCTGCTCTGGCACTACACTCCTGATCTGACAAAAATAAGCAGCTCTTGTCTGTTCCAGACAGTCCTCTTAGCTTACTTTTTGTATGATCAAAAGCATAATTACTGTCTAATGTGTTTCTACTATAATTAATCTGCATATCTACAGGTTTCTTAGCAAATTAAGTACTCCTTATTAGCCAGAGAAGCTATTCAACAATACCTGTTTTCCTAGCAACGATTCAGTAAGGGTAAACAGAACTGAAAAGCTTTGGTGTGGGGAAATCTGTTATGGTTACTCCTCCAATTCTTCTGTAATTTATGCTTTAAACATTTTATGAGTGAACAGCACATATTAGTGTGTGTAGGCATAAGGTTCCAGTTCATTCGAATTTGTTTCAAGTTCTTCTCTCAGGATTGTAAGTTTTTTTGTGGACCTGTTTAATCGATCAGAAGCAATTCTGCTGGCTTTAACACATTACCTGAGTTAACCAGCACATTAGACTTGCACTAGCCTTTTTTTGACTGGTTCTTTATTGTCATGGCATTTACTTTTATTATTGTTATATATTGTTTTTGCTGTAATTCTTATTTTTGGTCTTTTATATAAGGTACTTTGAAAGTAAGAATAACCAGCTCTTTGAATTTTCAAAAAAAGTTTCTATCAATCTTTCCAGATTTTGGTGGGAAAATGATGATGTTTTCACAGAAGCTCAGAAGCATGAACTCCAAAAACATTCATTGTCCCGCGTGATTTGTGACAACACAGGAATTTCTGAAGTGCCAGCAGACGCCTTTCAACTTGGAAAGTTTCCACAGGATTTTAAGCATTGTAACAATATACCTGGGATGAATTTAGAAGCTTGGCAAGAATTTTATCAGGAAGGTAATCTAGTAGTTACCAATCTTTTCTGAGGGGAGGGGAGAGTAAGGAGCAGTACTGACTTTGGTTGTAGCAGATCTTGAATTCCACAGGTCTGAATCAGACCTTTAGTATTTCTATCACGTAGAAGCGGGATAGTATAATCATAGAACATTTTGGCTTGGAAGGGGTCTTTACAATACACCCAGTCCAATCCACATACAATGACCAGGGACATATTCAACTAGATCAGATTGCTCAGAGCCCTGTGAACCTGAATGCAAGTGTTTCCAGGGATGGGGCATCCACCACCTCTCTGGGCAATTTGTGCCAGTGTTTCAGCGCTGTCATTTTAAAAAACTTGTTCCTTATATGTAATCTAAATCAACCCTCTTAGTTTAAAAACTTTACCCCTTGTCCTATTGCAACAGGGCCTGGTAAAAATTTTGTTCCAATCATACTTAAAAAACTTGTTTGAATTGACAGGCTGCAATAAGGTCTCCCTAGAGCCTTCTCTTCTCCAGGCTGAACAATGCCAACTCTCTCAGCCTCTCTCTTCAAAGGAAAGGTTCTCCAGCCCTCTGATCATCTGTTTTACCCTACTCTGGACTTGATCCAACAGGTCCATGTCCTTCTTTTGTTGTAATGCTAATTTTATGAGGATTATAAGTCAAACCTGTGGTATTCCATACAAATTCTTTTCCAGAAATTAACAATTAAAATTTTGATCACCTTAAAACATGTGAAAAATTTCACTGAAGTTAATATTTATGGCAGTAATGGAGAATACCTTCCATTTGCAAATGTAAGGTGGTAATTTTTGAAAAGCCTGTAAGACAGACTCTCTATTTGTAGATGAACTATTCGGAACACCAAAGAGTGTGGAAAATGGTGATTTTGTATACTGTTCAGAATCTGGAAAATCTACAGTGACTTATACATGTCACTACGGATTTCAATTACAAGGAGAAGAGCAATTAACCTGCACAAGTAAAGGATGGAACTTTGAGGCTCCAGTTTGTATAGGTATCTATTATTATTATTATTATTATTATTATTATTATTATTATTTCTGAATTTTCTAACAGATAAAGTCCAGCATAGCTCATCAGATGTGAATTCACTCCTATGCTTTCTTGTAGTTAGCCTCCTGGGGATACAGGTGTAACAACACAATAATGTGAAACTCTCCTTTCTCCAGAATTGCTATCTCAATCTCCACCCATTCTGATTCAGCAATCAAGTTGNGGAAGGTAATCTAGTAGTTACCAATCTTTTCTGAGGGGAGGGGAGAGTAAGGAGCAGTACTGACTTTGGTTGTAGCAGATCTTGAATTCCACAGGTCTGAATCAGACCTTTAGTATTTCTATCACGTAGAAGCGGGATAGTATAATCATAGAACATTTTGGCTTGGAAGGGGTCTTTACAATACACCCAGTCCAATCCACATACAATGACCAGGGACATATTCAACTAGATCAGATTGCTCAGAGCCCTGTGAACCTGAATGCAAGTGTTTCCAGGGATGGGGCATCCACCACCTCTCTGGGCAATTTGTGCCAGTGTTTCAGCGCTGTCATTTTAAAAAACTTGTTCCTTATATGTAATCTAAATCAACCCTCTTAGTTTAAAAACTTTACCCCTTGTCCTATTGCAACAGGGCCTGGTAAAAATTTTGTTCCAATCATACTTAAAAAACTTGTTTGAATTGACAGGCTGCAATAAGGTCTCCCTAGAGCCTTCTCTTCTCCAGGCTGAACAATGCCAACTCTCTCAGCCTCTCTCTTCAAAGGAAAGGTTCTCCAGCCCTCTGATCATCTGTTTTACCCTACTCTGGACTTGATCCAACAGGTCCATGTCCTTCTTTTGTTGTAATGCTAATTTTATGAGGATTATAAGTCAAACCTGTGGTATTCCATACAAATTCTTTTCCAGAAATTAACAATTAAAATTTTGATCACCTTAAAACATGTGAAAAATTTCACTGAAGTTAATATTTATGGCAGTAATGGAGAATACCTTCCATTTGCAAATGTAAGGTGGTAATTTTTGAAAAGCCTGTAAGACAGACTCTCTATTTGTAGATGAACTATTCGGAACACCAAAGAGTGTGGAAAATGGTGATTTTGTATACTGTTCAGAATCTGGAAAATCTACAGTGACTTATACATGTCACTACGGATTTCAATTACAAGGAGAAGAGCAATTAACCTGCACAAGTAAAGGATGGAACTTTGAGGCTCCAGTTTGTATAGGTATCTATTATTATTATTATTATTNAGTGTGGAAAATGGTGATTTTGTATACTGTTCAGAATCTGGAAAATCTACAGTGACTTATACATGTCACTACGGATTTCAATTACAAGGAGAAGAGCAATTAACCTGCACAAGTAAAGGATGGAACTTTGAGGCTCCAGTTTGTATAGGTATCTATTATTATTATTATTATTATTATTATTATTATTATTATTTCTGAATTTTCTAACAGATAAAGTCCAGCATAGCTCATCAGATGTGAATTCACTCCTATGCTTTCTTGTAGTTAGCCTCCTGGGGATACAGGTGTAACAACACAATAATGTGAAACTCTCCTTTCTCCAGAATTGCTATCTCAATCTCCACCCATTCTGATTCAGCAATCAAGTTG
>VZRS01002384.1:240933-428495 GCA_013398055.1 Ifrita kowaldi
GGAAAAGAGGCAGCAAATCAGAGTTATACATTGCTTCCTCCTACGTTCAACATAGCAGCATCACAGACAGTTGTCATTTTCCTGGCATTGTTTCAATGGATGCTCTAGATAAAAATTGAGCTCTGCACCTCTAGGGCATGTGTCATCCTAATAATTTTAGTAAAAGTGAAAAAAAGATTCTATGAAGTGAATAAGTGAAATTAAGGAAACTAATAATCATTTTAGGTCCAACCTCCTTCTCCCTAATAGCTGTGAAAAGATTTTCCAGAAGTTAATTACTTCTGCAGGTACAAAAGTAGAGCAGGTGAAAAATCAGTAAAAAGATACTTTATTTCATGCACATTTTCACAGGAAGCCTTTTCTGCTATTTTAATCATTCTTTCATCTTCTGTTTCCTTTTTGCCTTTTACTGTTCAACAGAATAGGTTAGAAAGAGAATGTGGCAAATATTTCAAGACTTTCACTCTTCATGCTATGAAGGATGAATTCTCTCTGTTCACATATCAACTGTGTGTGCTTATAATGGGGGTGTGTACACATATATATATATGCATATATGTATGTTTGTACATATATATATTTTTTCACACTGCTCTGCTTTATAAGAACATGAGAGAAAACTAAACCCAAAAAGGCCCTATTTCAAAATATATTATGGGTGGTGGTAAATTAATCTGAATGCAAGTGCTGCAGCTCATCCACAACAAATTCTGCTTATTGGTACTTTTGTGATAGCAGAATAGAAAGCTTTTCATTCTAATTGTATACCTGGTATGGAAAAAGTCAAATGAAATTTGCAGCTCTTTCCTTTATTCAAATCCTATTTATCCGCTGCATTCCTCCCACATAAATACCATATAAAGAAATAAAGCTGTTAAAAGAATTATAATAAAACCTTTTCAATAGATTAATGTTCTGGCAGTGAATGGAATAAGTAAGTTAAATGAGTGAATCATTCCTTGTCCTAGTTTCTTTTAATATGTTCAGTAATGTAAACAAAAGACTGTATATCTGCTATAGGAAAACAAGCGGCTGCATATATTAAATAAGCAATGCCTTTATTAAAGGAAAACCATCAAAGCCCACTTATGCAGATGCTACTTGAGTTTTACAGTAGAAAGCACTTTGTTCTATGCATGTCTGTGCAATATGTTCCCATTCTTTTAAATGTTCAGCAAATTAGGAATAAATCAAGCAATATAATGAGGAGGATAGAGCTTAGCATTTCTGCAGATGGTTTCAAAATTATATGCTGCTCTGGAAAAGACAGAGTGGCTTGCTGGCAAAAGCATAGGATTCTGAGAGCTGTTAATTCCCGCTTGCTAACTTGGGCTTTGACTGATATAATTTCTATTGATTCAGGAAGTTATTTAGTGCTAGAATGTGCTATCTTCCTTTATATTAAGTGCTGTCATACTCCTGATAGATAACTCTGTTTACTTTGCTTTATTAAACTACTGCTCTCTCAGTAGCAGGGTAGGCTGGTCATGCAGCTCTGACATGCACTATTTAGTGATGAAGAGTTAGCTAGTTATCAGATAGCATGACTGTGGATCTACAGAAGCTGAAGCAGCATATTTGAATTATAGCTCAGGCAAAGGTGCAGGTTTTCTTTCCTGGACAATGATTAAGCCAGTGAACATTAACTCAAAATGTAGTTTTGAAGGTAGTAATACTCAGAAATCTTCATCCTGAACAACAGATTCTTTTCCTGCTTCAAAGAAGTGTTATGAAAGTTATTTTTTCTTAAGGGCTCTGAAGTTTAAGATTTTTCCTTGCCATGTTAGTCTTTTCACTGTCTTAGTTGATAACTATCTTTGGGCACAGCTACTGTTTTGTACTAAAATTAGAGAATCAGGCTTGATCCTATTTCCAATGATGGAATTCCCTAAGTGGTTTGAGTGACAATCCTAAACTAAGTCAGTAAATACAGGTCAGTTTCTAATACTGATTGAAAATCACTATTTATATTGACGTAGCAGAAGAAACATTATGATAGAGAAGGAAAGGGATAAAGCCAAGACACGGAAGACTTGGCTAGTTGTCCACATATGGGTTTGCAGTGCTTCACAGGTTGGTCAGAGACATTAAACAAGCTGTAAGATATACAGAACCAATGGGAAACTAACCAAAATAACACTGGACACTTACTTTTGGTCCAATGACTTCAGTCATGCAAGTAAATATTACACAGAAAGAAGAAAGGTGCAGAAATATGAAAAGACCCTTTTTTTCCCCCCACTGAGTACTTTCACTCCTGCACTGCTGTTTCCCATTTCATCACATAATCAGAAAGTGAGAGTGAAAGATCTTGAAAGGCCTCAAGAACAATATGTGTGTGCACATTTTCCAATGGATAATTGTTCATCTGCTCAACATTCTGCCAGGATATTGTCATTTCATAGAATTTATATAGCATCTAGAAACAACCATCCTTGCAGTGATATCACAAATTATGGTTATAAATTTTGTAACCAAAGCTAACCTGAAAACTGGGCTCCTCAAAACCATGCCTCGAAGTGTACAGAACTGTATCTGCATTATTATTTTCACTGTCTCTACAGAGCACAGGATGAAAACATTTATAGAGGAAATCAAAGTCTTAGGACATAAACATGTGCAAGAAGAGCTCTCAAGTTTAAGGTTTGCATTTTTGAAAATTCAGCCATTTGTAGCTTTTGATGGATTACGAAAGCAAAATTCTTTTTCTTCATCACTTCCAGCTTCAAAACAAACAACCCCGCACTCTGTGCTTTAAACAGTAACAATACAGATTTTTATCATCTGTGTCTCATTGAAAGTGTACAATGCCTTTCATTTATGGATCCTTGTAAAAAAAGTGTTTATGAGAAATTAGTAATCCCTTTGTAATCTGTAATTATTATTGATCTGTGTGTATTCATTTTGCAGACATCAATGAATGTGAAAATGAAATTAATCCACCATGCCCTCCTTCTGCTATATGCATTAACACTAAGGGCAGCTACAAATGTCTCCACACTGATCCCTACAAGCTGGCAGAAGATGGAAGAACATGTATTGGTAATGGTTGTGAACATACTGCCCATTAAAACTTTCTCTTATCCATTTTACAATGCTGTAGAAGTTCATCAAGTTGAGCTTTATTGAAGAGCTGTTAACATATGTGAAAAACCTCTACACAGCTGTGGGCATAAAGATACTGACAGATTCTGTAAATGAAGGTGTTTAATAAATAATACTGGTACAGAAATAAGCGTTTCATTTCCATTCCTATTGTATATAAACCACTAAGTATTTCCTGACAGTGCATATGAAGGGGGAATAAAATCTATGTCAGTTTCTCCTAGTTAGTATCTAAATTCAGCTTCTAAATATTAACTAAGTTCCCCCTGACACATTCCAAAAGAAACAACCCTTTCAGAGCTAGCAGAAATTATGTGTTTTCTTGTTTTTTTTCAGCTTTTCAGCATGCATGGAAGCTGTTTGGTAGACGTTTAGGGGGAATATGAGTGCAGTTGCCCACTGAAGCTGAGCAATACCTGCTCTGGGGAAAGCTCCATGAAAACCTACAATCCAGACTCAAGTGAATGGACATTTGGTTTATCTAAGTGCTCAAGGGAAGCACATAATGTTTAAACCACTCAGATCTTGCATATAGAGTGCTGTATGCTACACAATAATAAGCACACTGAATCTCACTGATGGCACATTTCTTGTTTCCTTTTTCAGCAAATACCTTGGTTATGATGTGGGATTACACTGTCCCTTATTATTAATTGCTCTAAGAAAACACTACATGATAATTCCCCAGCAAAAAAATACCTAACTGCAAACGAAGATATATCTTCAATGATACGAGGTACATCCAGTCAGTTTTCCAGTTCTGTTTCAGGGTCACATGAGCATATCCCACAAGTGAGACCTCATTCCTCAAATGACACCTTAAGTGAGGCCATGTGACTTCATCAAAGGCCCAGGAATGAAGTTCAGTGGGAGACTGCACTAACACAGCAGGTACACCAGTGAAAAACCTCCCCAACAGGAGGTTGCCAGAATGGACCTACTGCTCTCTTACTGTAGTAAAAGCAAATGCAAATCATCAGGGCCTACTTTTTATGGGATTAGACTAAAAAGTTATGGTGGTAGCCATTCAGAGTTTCCTCTGAATCAGAAAACACAAAAAAATCCACCTTTTTTTTAGGTGTTTCTTAACTTTATTATTTACACTTTATTCTTTTATCCATTCAACCACGATTACATTTATTTATCCCTCTAAATTCTGAGACAAAAACCTGCTTTAAATTTTAAATTAAAGATTTCAATAAATTAGTTTAAGTTAAATTAATTTAAAGAGGTTAATTCACTGGTGTTGAGTGCAACAAAGATTACATGAGGACACTGCACTGGCATATCCCTGCTGTTGTAGTGGGTATGTGCTGTGGACTGCCTGATCAGCAAGAAGTAGATGGGCCTTTCTTCAAACAACAGGAAGAAGCTTTGTGTTCACAGACCCTGGCCCTCATGGGGAACTTTACACACACAGGACAATACAGCAGGGCACATGCAATCTAGAAGATTTTTGGAGAACATTGGCAGCTTCCAGACAAAAGTTGATTAAGGAGACAACAATGAAAGGTGCTCTGTGGGACCTGGTGCTTAAAAGTGGAATCACAGAATGGTTAAGGTTGGAAGGAACTCTGGAGTTCATCTTGCCCAATTCTTCTGTTCAAGCAGGATCACCTAAAGCCAGTTGTTCAGGACAATGCTTTTGAATATCTCCAAGTGTGTAGGCTCCACAACCTCGCTGGGCAAACCGTACCAGTGCTCACTTACCCTCCCAGTAATAAAGTGTTTCCTGAAGACACTCATTGTATACCAGTTTGTGCCCATTGCCTCGTCTTGTCACTGGGTACCACAGGAAAGAGCCCAGCTCCATCATCTTTGCACCTTTCCTTCAGATATTGACACAAATTGATAAGCTCCCCTATGAATCTTATTTTCTCAAGACTAAGCTGCCCCGGTTGCTCTCAGCCTCTCCTCATAGGAGAGACACTCTAGATTCCAATTGTCTTTGTGTCCTTTCTCAGGACTCTTTCCATCATGTCCATATCTCTGTTGCCCCAAGGAGCTCAGATTGCCCCCACAACTCCAGATGATGCCTCACCCAGAGAAGAGGGGAAGGATCACCTCTCTTGACCTACTGGCAATACTTTTCTTAATGCATCCTAGGACACCATCACCCGCCTTTGCAGGAAGAGTGCATTTCTGGCTCATGTTCAGCCTGGTGTCTACCAGGCCCCACAGGTCCTTTCCTGCCAAGCTGCTTTCCAGGAAGTCATTCGCTGGTGTGGACTGGTGCCTGGGGTTTTTCCTTCCCAGATGCAGGAGTTTGCATTTCCCCTGTCGAGCTGTGAGGTGCCTGTCAGCCCATTTATCTAATCCGTAGAGGCCCCTGGGCAATCTGCCCAAGCTGATCCTGCTAGAACAGGGAGATTTGACTAGCTGACCTCAAAAGATCCCTTCCAACCTCAATGACTCTTTGATTCTGTGTTTAGGTAAAGAGAAAAGGGACAGGTTTTAGCAGTGTTTTATATGGTTTCTCTGCAAACTGTGTGCAAACTTACATACTAGTGTACATCTCTCACTGTCATTTCTCCTACTTTTAGAATTGAGAAAAGAGTCAATTAGCTACTTGATAGTGGATTGCTCAGAAAAATATTTGTATTAACAAGGGAAAGGAGAATGTTACAGATAAGTATATTCTAGTTTGTTTTATTTGCATATTAAAAAAAAATGAAAATTTTACATAAAACAAGCCTTTTGAGTTTTTTCTTCAGATAATAAGTTTTTATCAGGGTCATTGAGTGGCTTCATTTGTGGGTCTATTGTTTTTGCATTTTTAAGGACATCATTCATAAGGCCTAGCTAATTTCATTATACAGTTAGAATGAGGTTTTGAGACTTGGTGAAAAAAGGCAGTGCAACACTTTTCTAAGCCAACATATTGATAATAATAGATGAGCAGCTGAAATTTAGCAGTAATAAGAATTTGGGAATCTGCAGTATAGAGTGATTTAAAATTGTGAGAGCACTTCACATTATTAGGAGCATTTCAGTCTTCAAAACTAAAATGCTCTTAAAAATTTTGAAGAGTTCTAGTAATGCTAACTATTCAACACTGTAAATCTATGTAACCTTCAATCTATGTAACCTGCTTTTATTGATGTAATTCATCAGTAGCCTCAAGGCTTTCTTTTCTAAGTTTGGATAATGATTTTGACTCAGATGGAAACTTATACAGGATAACTTTATTCAGGAATTGAATTTGTTGAATTGCCTCAAATCAAGGTTGCTCATCCCTTACCACTATGGCCCATGGTTTGTGACATTTTTTGAAGTAAAGGAAACAAACCAAACAAACCCCAAAGAGAAACAAACAAAAAAACCCAACAAAAACCCATAAAATTCCCTATTCTCCATCTGTGCATGCTCTTACCACATTAAAAATATTGTCACAATTTAAATATCTTCACTGTTGACTCACAGTCATTTTACCTCCACACAAAAGAATTTACTTTCAAGATTCCTCATAGTCATTCAACCCAAAATATTGTCATTGGCCTCTAATTTAAATTAGCTTTAGTTGTGGTTTTGAATTATATGACAATGACAGATTGTAACCTTTGGACAAATGTTCTTACCTTTTTGAATATTTTTACTGTGATGTCAAAGGCACATAAATCCTGAAAATGACACTTCCTTAAACTTTGATGGAATTATAATATTGGACCGACTTTCTTTGCTGTGCTGCAGAATGCAGAATGCTGTAAGGAGTGACTCATCACAGCAGGTGCTTTCGTCTGCAAAGTCAATTGGTACTCTCAGCACTGCACCCTGTGGGGTTGAGAAAACCAGCTGGTTTGAGATGGCAAAAAACAAAACTTTTGAGACTTTTGCCAAAACTATAGGAAAAATATGGCTCATTTTGAGAAAAAACTACAAAAGGAGCTTTATATTCTGTGCTAGTCAGGTGCTTACAAAATTGATCTTTTTATATGCTCCACCAGTGGGTGGATTCATGTCGTCGTAAAGACTTAACTGAGAAACTGAGACAAATAGTGAGCTATATTCAGGGGTAGGTAAGGAGAGTAGACTGAAGCAAAAGAGTTCAGCACTTCAAATTAAATATGTACTAAACCCAAAATACAGTTTTATTCCACTAATGACTGGGATGTGTAAAAGGAAAACTAAGTATTTGAATTAAAAGAGAATAGGAAATGCTTTTAAGCAGCATTGTTTAGCAGCTATGATATTATTTTCTGACATATCCCCTTTAATTAGATTGTTTCAACAAAAAATATTAAAACTCTATTATTATTTCTGTGAGTGTTCATGGCAATTGCTTTGTGCATTTCAGCATACATAAGAAAATTTTTTTACATTTACAGTTAGTTAAAAGCATTGACAATTACAAAGCTAAGTTACCAGTGTAATCAATTTTTAAATCTGTACAACTTTTGGTGAAAAACTAAGAAGGAATTAACATTCTCATTTTATTATTATTCTTCATCCTGTCTCACAGCCTGCAAATGAAGTTGGTGTACCTCTCTTCAGAAGTCTATCAGTCATATGATTACACCCTTTGGATACTGGAGTTCAAGAAAAAATGACAATCAGACCTCCCAGCCTGTAAGGTCGTTTTTATTTTGGATGGTGCTACATGGCACTGCAAGCACACACATCTGCCGAGCTGATGGCCGCCTGCCCACTCCCAAAACAGCAAACCTGTTCTGCTAGGATAGAGATGGCAGCTGAAGATGCATGGCATGCCTATCACTGCAGAGGTGAATTCCACCCCCCAGGACAGTTCTGTTGCTCTGGCTGTGTGCCAGTTTGTACTTTATCACATTTGTCTCAGAAAGACAGAACAGTAGAGTGAAAAAGGCAAAAGATACTGCAGCACTTGATGCAGTAGAATAGATTTGCTGTGATGGGTCACATGCTGGAGCCCCAATCCCTGCACACAGCAAAGACAGCCAACCTCCAGGCAGGCCCTGTTAGCCCAGGATAAACTCAGAGGCAAACACTTCAAGAGAAACTAAACCCAAACCACAGGGCTGAACTCATGCTGAAAAGCCAGTCAGAAGGCAAAGGTTTGTGTACTGAGCATTTCCCCCAGTTGGTGTTTGCTCTCTGTTGCATGCTGCAGCCTAAGAGCTGTGATTTTAGACTCTGTGTCACCGAAGAATGATGTCAAGGTGCCTGCACAGCTCTTGGGTAGGGGTTGGCAGCCCTCCCTCCATCAGGATTATCATGCTCTTCCCATTCTCCTTTTGGGTGTTTCATGCACCCTCTTGCTTATCATACACATGACTTACATGTTCTTTCTCTGTCTTTTTACCATAAAACTGCAGAGTGCTTATCCTTTTTTTCCACTCATGGTTTCTTGAGGTTTCTATATTAATTGTAGTTAATTATTATTTTGCTGATTTGATTGCAGAATGAGATTCGACCATAAGGGAAAGGATGAACATCATCTTTTGAAGAACATAGGAAATTTTAATATTGGACAAGTCCCATGAAGATACCAAGAGAGCCTTCAGCCAATGCTCAAAATTAATTGAAGTTTCCCAGTTATTTTTTCCCAGTATTTGTCTGTCATTCAGCTTGTCTGAGCACTACACATTACAATTGCTCAGTTTCACATCTTTGATAATTTTAGACATGGCTGAAATAAGAGTCCTGTATTCTCTTTCCTTTTTGAGCTCCTAAAATAAGGAACAATGGTTGGTACCACTCTCTATATAGCCAAATAACAGTAAAGGTAAACAAGCACAGGCTGAGGTTAGTGCCCCTCTAGATGAGCTATAAATGAAAGGTACTGATCCATGTGGGTCATTAAAATCCCATGATCCTTTGTGTGAATGGAGAGACTTAGAGCTATGGATCAAAGTTTATTCCACAATGCTTCAGGGATTTTTTGACATTTTTCACTAGGATGGCAAGTAACCAAGATGTCAGCTGGAAAGCATTTAAGAAACACTGACTTCTTTGACAAAGAAAAATACATCATCATTTGTAACTTTTTTTTTTTACCATTTTCCATTCTGTAAGAAAATTTTCAGGATTTTTCTGTATTCTATTATTAATTCTAGGAAAAGCACAAAGCTCTCAGCTTCTTTAGGTCATTTTGCAGCTGGAATAGCTCAAGCAATACCCTTAGTTTTTTTAACTCTGCCATGTCATAACTTGTACTAGGGACTCTGATCTGCCACAAATGGTCTCTGAATACCAAGTGGGTAGACTGTTGACCACCCCAAAACTTTGTGAACTTTGAAGGTAGAGTTGGTGGCAAGATAGTCAGGTTGTTGCTGGCTACAAAGAGCATGCTGACTGTATCTCTGAAAAATTGCTGATGTTTACTTCTAGCCTACAAAGTCAAATGTCACTCTTCATTTTAACTAAAATATAAGGAATATGTGACAATGACAGGTTTTACCAGAAGGAATTTAAATAATTGCTTTGTTTTGGAATTATGCTATTCATAATCAGGTCTGACTCATTTTGACTATTTCTGAATTAATTTTCCCATTATATTCCTCTGACATATTATTCAAATAAACTCATTGAATGGTGTTATTTCACGTGGAACAATTCCTCACACTGTAGAATTGTGCCATTTTCTTCCATGGGACAGAAATTCTTCCTTTGGGCTATTTCCAAGTAAAGACTTACCATTTTCTCTGACCTCTTTCTGAGCTGGTGCTATCTGGCTACTATCTGATGTGTATTACACTTTCAAAATAAAGTGAACCTGTCTGTTTAGTTGAGGTAAGTACCTCGAGAGTATTTAAGTGAACGTATTATAGAATGATCTTCTTGTGTTTTGTGGATTTTTACACTTTTTCTTGGATTATTGCAAACTCTGGTGTCAATTCTCTTCATGCTAAACATAAACCCAAATAAATATATATACCTTCAGTGGAAGAAACCGGACAACAATAGGAAGAAGAAATTTAAGCAATTCATATAAGGTATGTCCCTTTCTCCACAGAAACTTTAGAAATCTTCCTGCAGCAGACATGGTCATTGATTTCTCACAGTTGAGGGCACACTGCAAAAAACCAAAATCATAAGCAATTTGGTTTAAAATAAATGAAGAAAATGATGACACGTGAAGTCACTCATGCTTGTTAAAAATGCTCTGATGTTTTTCATAAATGGTATAACATCTGCTCTTCTTCCATTTTTGTATTAAATTACCACAACCGAAACTTCCATATATATGCATGTATACCCATGTGGATGTAACCTTTGAGATTTCAGTGGGTAAAGTTAGACAGTGCTCTTTCTGGGATTCTGCTCTATTGGTTTGCTTAATAAACACATATTGAACTCTGGTAACATAATGTTGCATGTTATGGTACACGCCACATGTTGTTATTCCACATGCCAGATAAAGTTGGAGATTGTGGAGAATGGGATTTACACCACTTGATTTTAGATTTCTGACTGTACCTGAAATCAGTCCCTTTATGGGGTTCTGGGGGAAATGGGCTCTTTTGGGGTACAGCTCCTCTGATACACTTCTGACTTGCTTCAGTTGTCTACCTGAGGATGAAGTTAATGCTCCATAATCTCACAGTGTCACAAATGTAGACATATAAAGCTCAGATATCTACATTAAGCTTAATGAACTATTCCAGGGCCTGCTGGGGGCTGGAGATTGATTGAGCATGGCTGCTGGAGATGCTGGAGGCTCCCTGGGTTGGCAGGGTGGGGGCACTCAGACAGGGCACGTCCCACCTCCCGACCAGGAGCAGGGCAGCCAGGGGCACAGGGGCAGCCCCAGCCCAGGCATTGGGTACCTTGCTGGGGATTGGGGATGGGACAAGGCTGGACTGGGAGATGAGCCTCCAGGTGGAGTTCATGTTTCACATCAACAGAGGATGTAGTCTGCCATGAGCATTGCTGTTCAGCATCTGCAGCAGAGACCAGGAGGGGAGCAAGCAGGAGGGCGCCCAGCTTGAAAGAAGATCCCAAGCTAAAGCAATTTCAAAATGCATGCAAATGCTATAGCCCTACTTTTTTTTTTTTTCTGGGAAAAATGTGGGGGTTTTCCTTACTTTATGCAATCCTCCTAATCTTTTCAAACTGAGATTTCTCCCTGTTAAAATGAAGACTGCTTGATATTTAACAGCTGAGACACCTCCTGTGCCTGTTTCCAGCTGATGATGATTTGTGATGCATCTTAAACAGGTAGAAATTTTTGTTTAAGAGAGTGCTTTATTTAATTAACCTGTCATGATAAAAATCTCATAGACAAGACTGAAATTTATTTAACAAAATTAATAATGATTAGTTATATGTCTACAAGGTATTTCTTCTGCAGGCTCTGGAAACACTTTGGAAACTGCTAGCCCAATCTGAACTTGGAGTAGGACTCTTACTCAATGTATTTCTAAGTAATTACAGCAATCTTTGTTTACTAGAAAAGCTATGAATGAGATTTTTTTTTTTATTTTTAGAAAAGGAAGCAACACAAATTCTTCAGTTTTAACGGCAAAGAGGAACTAGATTTTCAGTACACTGGAAATGTAGGAGCAGCAATAAATTTAATACTTTGAAAAGTATTACTGAGACATAATTACGTTTTTAGTAAGAATTTGTGATGAGGAAGCTGGATGTTTTTTTAAATATGTGAAATATAATCCTTTGAGGCCCTCCAGTTTGCCTATGTATGTAAAATAGAAAATTCTACATATATAGAGAAATTTGACTCTTTTCCCTGCTTTTGACACCCAAACTGCTTTCCTGCCTCCAACAATATCAGATCTACACTCATGTCACCATGACTGAGCTATATGCTTACATTCTTGCACTCATCCCCATTCTAGCCTATTATTCATGATGATGCTATTCTGATATACGTGAGAAAAAGAACAAAAAAAAATTAGACAGATCCATATATATTTCAAAGAGTTTTCTGGTTTCTGCAGAAACTCAATTTTTTACATAATACCTAAAACTTTAGCAGTATTATTAAAAACAGGAAGAGTACTGTGACAGTAAGATAATGCTAACTAGAAGCCTGGATTTACTTCTCCTTTCGTGTCCTGAAGCAATTATCTTTATTTCACTTCTCTGCCCTCTTTCTCCTGAGTATGCTGTCTGCAGTATCCCTTCAAGTGTAGTTCAACAGAGAAAAACCCCTTCTTTTAAAACTGATGTATTGTGAAGCTCTAGGCATTTTCAGGTAACAAATTTTTTTTAATAAAAATTGCTCTCCTAATTTGCCTTTCATGCAAGACAGAAACTTACACAAAGTACTGGCATTTCCTGTGCTTATTCCAAAGTGAAGCTACATTTACTATTGATCATTTCTACAGAAAAACTTGGTTTATTTTCTTCAGACAGTATTTATAAAAGTACATAGGAGCCCAAGGGCTAGATCAAGTACAGTGAGCAAGCAGCTAAATGTAGGCAATCCTGAAACCTCAGTTCCTGGCTGAAGGAAAATGCATTTCTTCACCCAAGATCTAAACCTGACTTGAGTTTTCCTGAAAAAATAGCTGGGATCTGCCTTTTCCTTTGCAAATAGACCCTTATCCCATAACAGCTTACAGTCTGGAAAGAAGAAGATTTCACAGGGACTCTACAGCTACATGCAACTTATCCCAGCAGATGGCACTACTAAGGAGACCAGGCCTGATGCTGTTAGAGTTATGCCATGGTGTGCTGGTATCCAGGGTTAGTATTATGAGGTCTTGATTTTGTATATGTTTTTATTTCTGTTTTTATTAATATATGAGATTAACTGCTTATGTAACATTTTAAAAGTATCTTTTTATTGTTTTCCCATAAGCCTGCTATGCGTGATAGGCTTTGTTGCATTACCCGCCCCTTTGCAAAAAAAAAAACAAAGTTGTGATGAGCAGACTCTTTATCAAATTAAATCTTTTGGTGGCCCTGCATGGAGTGCAGATTGCATCTCCATTAGGTGAGAGAAAAAGATCTATGCAATAACACCTGCACTAATCTAATTTGCATGTTTGACCCACTTCTATGATCCCCGTGTATAATAGCCAACCTGCTTCAGGAGAATTGTATAGATGATGAATTAACATTTTCTTGTCTGCATTCTCTGATAATATTGTGTTGAATCCCTGCCCTAAATTCACACAGCATGGAGAGAAACACCACTGCCAAGATCTTTTCTGTACTTAATAATTATTCTGTGACTGTAGGTGCAGACATATGAGCAGGATTTATACTCACCTGTTTTTTTTCTTTTTGGTTTTTCTTTCTTTTTAAACTCGCCTTTTTTCTTTGCTGTTTTTCTTTCTTTCCCCAAATTGCTACTGAGGAATCATTTTGATTTAAGAATCTTATCTTAAATGCCCATAATAAGGAAAGCTATGTTTGCCAGTTCTATGGGGTTTTTATTTCTTGTTTTACAGTAAATTACTCTGAAAAGAAGAATGACTGCAAAGGGTTAAAACTTATCTGTTTCCTCATCTGTGCACATGTGGGTGTTTGCCTGTGTGTACACGTGCTCTTTGGCAAAATGCTCGTCAATTAGTTGGAGGGAGGTGAAAAACAGAGAAATTCGCAGGATTTTAGAAGAGTATTTTTAAAGCATCTTCTCTGCCCCACTTAACTGATATAAAAGAGTCAGAAATTTTCAAGAGCTAAGGCTGAAACCTGAACTATCCAGACAACCACCAGCACTGACATTCAGCTCTCAGAAGCTTCACAGAAGTATTCCAGTTACTCTGTGTAATTTTTCTTTTTCTTTTAATGTTTGAAAGCTGATTTAAATAATATAATTTTTTTACTTCCAAATTTCGCTCCATCATTTCTTTAGGCTTTACTTGAAATGACCCAGAAGATATGTTTTGATTCATGCTGAATTGCTCACTTTTGGCTGTGTGAGAAGTTCAGCATGTTTCCTTCTTTTGTTTTAAACAGGACATACTCTGTTAGCACGTCAGGTCTGTTGAACATATTCAACGGATGGAGTTAATCTATTTAGTAAATAGAAGCTGCAAAAAATGCTGTGAAGATGAAAACATCTCAATCCACCCTACTGGCCGATCCAGCCAGTAAGGTCTAATGTCCCCAAAATCAAAGCATCATAGAAAATATTTCTGAAGTGAAATCCTACATCTGATCAAAGTTTTTCTTACAGGGAAGATATTTACTTGGACTCCAGCAATGCTTTAACAGAAGTGGGGGCATATATACATAGCATGACCCAGTTTCCAAATCCAGGGTAGGGATTGTAGATTTTAAATAAGGGTGTAGAAAACAGATGCATTTGAAAGTTGGAAGTGTTTATATAAAGTCCTGCAGATGCACTGGGACTTTCTTACATGTTTTACCAATGATTTATTCATTAGTTTTGAGGAAATTACAGGGTTTTGGTTTTAATATACCTTTGAAAATAAGTGAAATATTTGAATCGCTATCAGAGGCAACCTGTCACATGCTAATAAAACAAAATTTAATCTCACACAGGAACTTGACATCAAGCAAATTCTTCTTTCCTTCCACATGAGGTACCACAGAAAGGAGGATTACAAATAAGCCTTGGAGACTAGGGATATCAACAGAACACTGCATGCAAATTGGGGTACAAACCTGCTTGCAGACTGTTCTCTGAGCTGAAGATGAAAATAAGCAGGGAGCTAGTGAAACTGTATGAGATTGGATGTAGCTGGTGACGTTGTGGGTTTTAGCACACAAAGGGCAGATGACAAGTGTGCTCTGAATAAAGTAAGGAACATGGACTTTGAGATGCAGAAAATTATTTTTAAAACCCAAGGTCAGAAGAGATGAGTGGGTGCAGGAATCTATCAGCAAGTCGCAGAAAGAGCCATTGTTACAGAGTGGATGCTGAGAAAGGTGCACAAAAATTGCATGTGGAGCTCATAGTTCATGGCATATATTGATGCTAACAGTGAAAGTCACTTCGGGGAAAAATAAAATCAAAAGGTAAAAGACAGAGAGAAAAAGCAAGGGAAAACTCTCAGTGGCCAGTGGGAAGTGATGGAGGTCCCCAGGTAAGCAGCCACCCCAAGGCTCCTCTCCAGTGCAGTTGGGTTTCCCCACAACACTCTCTTGCAGTTGAGACACAAGCTTCATGTTCAAACTCTTGTCAGTGGTTCCTGACTATATGCTCTTACCTCTGACGTGCTGACTGGGGCTGGTGCTGCATCCTCACTGCTACACTCAGTGGAAGTGTATTATTCGATCTCCAACGTACCCCAAAGACCCAAAAGAGGTGAAAATAGGTCGACTGAGTGCTTCCCCTGCCTGGCACATCTGCTTCCTTTGAGAACCCACCACAGCCACACTACCAACTTAGTTGGTGCAAAGCCATGAGAACAGATCCAGGAGAGGAAAATCCAGGCTCAGGGAGATCCTGTCCTAGTGGCTGGGGGGATGGGCACCCCGCCACTGCTGGGGGAAGGCAGGCTGTACATCTGCGAACAGGAGGCTCTCAGTACAAGGGAAGCTACATCATCCAAAGCATTGAGCAACACTCTGCACGCACACAGCAAATTAACACCGCGCATTCGCCATTGTAGCCTCTGATGAGGCTGTAGAGCATCAAAATTCTCTTCTGAGCTGTGAGTCATAAAACAATTTTGTTAGTGCAGACACTTATCAGCCTCGGCTCTCTAAAATTAGATATTTGGGATCTAAATCAGCAAAACATTTTCTACATGTGCATGGATTTCAGGCAAAGCTTCAGATGCAAAATTTAAGTAGTCTTTTCCTTGTCTTTAGAACCATCAAAATCTTCCTACCATTAAAAACCTTAAAATGTCTTAGAAGACAATGGAAAAAGTCAGAAAAAAATTCATTAGCTGGGAAAATTCAGTGTCCAGACACTTTTGAACTTCTTTTAACAAAGCGCTTGCATAGTTTCTTTCTTCTTACTTTAAACATTTTAGACTTTTAGTGTCCTTTATTGTGATTAATGTCGTAAGACAGAGTATGGTTACTTTAAACGTTTTAGACTTTTAGTGTCCTTTATCATGATTAATATCATAAAACAGAGTATGTTAAAATTTAATATGTGTGCTCTTCCAGTGCTTCCAGTGAAGTAAATGAAGAGCAGTATAGTATTTGCACTGGAAAATCCAAGATGTGCTCTTAGTTTCTTCGTAAACAAAGATAAATAGCTCTATTGTTATCTAGCTCCAGACTAATCCTTAGTAAAAGTAAAATAAAATAAAAATAAAACCCAACCAAACAAACCCCCCACAAACTGACATACTCTCTCAAAATCAGATACTTTAATTTCATTTACATAAATGCTTTATTCTCAGCCACTAACATGTGCACTTGAAATATATCTTCCTTGCTCTCTATTCATCCCCATTGCCACTTCTACATGCTAGCCGTTTAGAATCTTTAGAGATTCTGGGGTTTGGTAATCTTTGTCCAAAAAACAAATTAGAAACCTGTAAGCAATACAGATTCATATGCTCAGAAATGCAGATTTAATTAATTGCATTTATACCACTGTATGGCAGTATTCCATATTGTCATTTTTGCTGGTATTTATATCCTCAATGATCTCTGCACATGACTCATGGTTAACACACTGTGTCTTGATTATAGCTATCTTTTTATGCAGGTTTGAAGGTGACTTTTTAGCTTTCTCGTGCACAGCTACATACAAAAATGTCTGCGAATTTTTTTTACATTTTTTATAAATTTGACTGTGTTTTCAGAAAAGTAAGCTCACTTTTATTGCTGTTGGTTGAGTTAAACACAATCCCATTGCACTCTAATAAAACTTGCACAGAATCACAGAATGGGTCAGGTTAGAAAGGACCCCAGTGGGTCATCTGGACTAACATCCCCTCTCAAGCAGGGCCATCCCAGAGCACATGGCACAGGATTGTGTCCAGACAGTTCTTGAATATCTCCAGTGAGGGAGACTCCACAGCCTCTCTGGGCAATCTGTTCCAGTGCTCTCGGTCACCCACACAGGAAAGAAGTTCTTTCTCATGCTCAGGTGGAACTTCCTGTGTATCAGTTTCTGTCTGTTGCCTCTTGTCCTATTGCTTGGCACCAGCAAGAAGAGCCTGGTCCATCCTCTTGACACCCTCACTTCAGGTATTGACAGACATTGATCATATCCCCTCTCAGTCATCTCTTCTGGAGACTGAAAGGCCCAGCTACCTCAGCCTTTCCTCATAAAAAAGATGTTCCAGTCCCTTAATGATCTTTGTAGCCCCTCATCGGACCTGCTTCAGATGCTCCACGTCTCTCTTGTCCTGAGGAGCCCAGAACTGGACACAGCACTCCAGATGTGCCTCACCAGGGCTGAGTAGAAGGGCAGGATCACCTCCTGAAACCTGCTGGCAAAGCTCTTCCCAATGCACCCCAGGATACCTTTGGCCTTCTTGGCCACAAGAACACACTGCTGACCCATGGACAGCTTGTTGGCCACCAGGACCCCCAGGTCCTTCTCTGCAGAGCTGCTTCCCAGGAGATCAGCCCCCAGCCTGTACAGGTCCATGGGGTTATTCCTCCCCAGGTGCAGGACCCTGCACTTGCCTTTGTTGAATTTTACAGTTCTTCTCTGCCCATCTCTCCAACCCATCGAGGTCCTTCTGAAGGGCTGCAGAGCCCTCTGGGGTACCAGCCACTCCTCACAGATTTGTGTTGTCAGCAAACTTGCTGAGGTGCCATCTGCCCCTTCATCCAAGTCAGTGACAAATAAGTTTTGGTAAATTAAAAAAGATCCAGTCCAGCATTGAACCTTGAGGGACACCATTAGTGACAGGCCTCCAACTAGACCCTGTTCTATTGATTACACTCTTCAGTATATGCTGTTCAGCCAGTTCTCAATTTACCTCACTGTCCACTCATCTGGTTCACACTTCCTGAGTTTACCTATGAGGATGTCATGAGAGATAGTGTTGAAAGTCTTGTTTTGTCTATTTTGGTTACCTCTCATTTCTGAGCTTCTCTCAGTACTTTTAGGAACCAGTAGAATATGTATTTTTTCATTGCAAATACTCATTTGAAATAAGGCATGAGAAAAAAAAAGATACTGTAAATGGTTTTTTATTTAATAACTGTAGAAGACAGACAATCTGTAAATTCTTATAAAAAACATCTATAGCTTTGTTTGTTGAATGCAGCAATTAGAAAGTAACCAAAACCAGGACGAATGCAAAATACTTTTCCTAAGGCTTATGAATTGTTACAAACATGAAAGCATGCATAAATCAGGAAAATAACCCCATACTCTAATGTTACCTAGACCAGAGATATAGCAAGGATTTAGTCACAAAGACTGACAAAATATTTGAGCTGTGTCACTGCCAATGGATATCGAAAATGTGTATAAAGTAGTCACACTGAGGTTTTCCCAACTTCACTGTGCCTTCACAGTTTTTCTTTCCTTTCTGTCTTCAAATTCACACGGTGTTTTCAAAGGGATGGTTGAACAGTGCCCTGTTTCTGCATTGTAAGGCATACCAGCAACGTACTGTGGTACAATGGATTTACTTTAAGGAATTATAAGATAACAGGGAACTTCTAATGAGTTCCATTTATCACTCAGAAGTGAAAAATTCACCCACACTACACAGGGAGAGAAAACATTAAACTCTTGCTACAATACTGAAAAAAAAAGAAAACTCAATTAGTCTTGAACTCTTGTTTCTTTCAGTAAAAAGAATCACATTACATGTTCTATAGGGTCCAGAGATTAAATGCAGAACCTCAAAGAAACACTCAGTTGAACTCCAAAAGTGTTGTTAGTTCTGCACAGCACAAAATAGAGACAGTGTCTCACACTTCTAGATGTGTCATTGAGGAGCCAGCTTTGGGGTTCTTCCCTGCCAAAAGCTGCATAGGATGTTGTGAGTATACCCACAGGCTTCTACAATTCTTGAGCTTGCCACAAGACTGACAAATTGACACCTACTTCACATTACCCCAGAAGGCACCAGTCAGCAGCAGGGCTGACATTGTTCATTATCAGCAACATGTATCACACAAACTACCCGTTCAGCAAGTGTGCAGATGATGTCAAATTAGGAACGACACCAGATCAGGTGGTATTATATGTAGCAGAATAAACACTGTCAAACCTGTACGAAGCTAACAAGCAGATGCAGCTTCAAGACTGCTGCAGACAAAACTGGTCAGTATAAAGAGCTACTTTAACTTTGTACACAGGTTCCTGCATTAGCAAAGAAAGCCCGGGCTTGTCATTGATATTTGTCTCACAGTCATCCATGTGGGGTTTTGACCCATATCACAAAAAATTCTATAGTGTGGGGGCTCTGAGAACTATTTCCAACACCCAGTGTGATTTGCTCCTAGGTTGCTCCAAGGCTGACTTCTGAGATTAAGATATCATCATGAAAACCACAAACAAATGAATCATTCTGAATTAGAGCTGCATGTAAAAGGTGTGCAGTGAGTATGTCCTGGGGCCACATATTCAGCATGAAAAGATAACACTGAAGACAATAAGCAAAGCTGTACTGGATTGTATGGAAAAAAAAGATACAAGCATATAGCTAAGCAAGCGAAGCATAAACACAAGGGACAAAAGTCACAGACAATCTTCCAAATGTCATCCCTACTTGAATTTGCAGTCTTAATAAATTGTTTTGTTGTTGTTGCTGCTGGTTTTATGTAGCAAATCTATTCTTTTTCTTATTCTGGCCTGATTTCCCCTACCTTCCTGTTGTAGATCTTTAGGATAAGAGGATATAAAATTCTGCCAGAAGCAGGTAATTAGCTTCCACGAGTAAGACTATCCAGCACTATCTTTCTGAAGCTTTTCTGAAGCTTTCTTAGAGACAGAAATAAGGGGAAGAGTTAGAAATCACTTCCACATTGCATTGCTGTCCTGGACTGAGTTGGTTCCACTGATTTTTTCTATTTCACTCGCATTTGTATGTGAATCAGGAATGTCCCACAGTGTTGATGCTGAAATCCATCTCAAGTTCACAACTGCCTTCTGTGTCCACTTCCTCACCAGCTTCTAGCTTTGACAGTATCAAAATTGCAGGGCATATATCCCTGGTATATTGAAAAGGAAAACAGTAAATTTAAGGTTTAAAAAAAATTTCAGCCACTGGAAATTCTGCTCTTGGTCTCACTGAGACTGAGAAGTCCTCCTAAATAAGCAATAAGTGGTGGCCTGTTGATTCTAATAATCCTTTTCATAATTAATCCATCACAGTTTTCTTAAACGTACTTTAGGTGGTAACAGAATTTCCAGTTCACTGTGTCTCATGAGCACTGCAAACAGGCAGTCTTACACTGATAGCGTAAAGGTGTTTTAATACTTGTTTATTCACCCAGCATAGTTTATAATTGATATTTGCAAAGCATTACTTGGTAGAAAATAAGTCTAGATTGCCATGAGTCACATAAAACAGGTTTCTGTCATGAACCATCCTTGGCCTTCTCTGCAAATATTTAATCAGCACAGACATACAGATTTAGGCTGGCCTGGCTTATAGCCACATGTCATTGGATTAGGGCCCAGGGTTGGGAATCCAACTTTCTGGCCAAAGTCATCTTGAGTGAGAAATCATCAGTTTGTGACTCCTGACAGACTAATTGCTGTGTATGGGGCTCCATAATAATTTGTCTATATTGATTCTGACTATGCTGTGTGAATTGCTAATCTAATACCCTGGAAAACCCTGTATTGTGCTCTACTTAGCTGTGTAAATGTGCTTGCCATTTTTTGCAGAGCTTTTACAGAGATGGTTGTTCTGCATGGTTTCAGGCAACAGAATTGGGGAGCAAGAATAAAGAGGGGTTCTAGAGATGATACATCTGTGATCAGCCAGCTCTACCAAAATTTTCAGACAGCATTACAGATGAGTACTACAACTGCTTGTCTCAGTTATGTGAGTTGTTTTCATTGTGTAGCAGACCTTCAGCATCAGTGTGAGGTTTTGTAACTTGTAAGAAACGTCATTCTATGATTACCTTATTAATAGTTTTTTGTATGCAATTGCCGTTGACTTGGGCAACATCCTGGGGTAGCTTCTATGGAAGACATTTGTAAATATTTTCATAAATCATTATATTTGCTTAAGTAGCCAGGAAAAGCAATCACCAGCATCATTTTCTACCATTCTCCATGGCATGGAGACAACTTTTCCTTCATCAAGAAGAAATACTGAGGGAAGAAGGAAACACAGATAATCAAGACAGCAGCAAAGATGATCGTTTGGAGTGTGGTTGTGAAAGGGTCTGTGAGAACTGTGGAAGCTTTAGAGATAAACTAAAAATAGAAAGAATGAGGAGGTTTTCAACTACTTCCAGTGATTTCAGACACATGCCATGTAAAGGCTGCCCTAATCAATAAGAGATAGTGATTTAAGCTCCAGATGTTTCTGTGAATGAGCTTGATCATGTCACAGCAGTTGAAAATACTGAAAATAAAAAAGAGAGGGGAGAAGAAGGAGGAGTACAGAAAGAAGAGGGTAGGATGGTACTAAAAAGTTTGCATTGTCACAAATAGTTTCACTATTGGAATAAAAAGCAGAAGCGGATTTTTTTTAGGTACGTGAAAGGCACATGAAGCGGGAAGGAAAGAAAAGTAATTCACACAAGAAAAAATGCTAGCATTCTTGGAAATAAGTTGAGTCAGGGATGTTAAGCTGTATGTCATTTCTGTTTAATTTTCAAAGCAAAACCTACCTGTCACTGTAATAATTTATCCAGCTCTGTAGCATCACAAAGTCATAAAATCATTCAGGCTGGAAGGGAACTCACACCAACTGTACTTCAACATTCTGCTCCAAACAGAGTTTACACCAAGGCTGGACTAGGTTTCTGAGGTCTTTGGCCAGGTGGGTCTGTAAAATCTGCAAGGAAGGGGGTTATGGAATCTCACTGGGCAACTTGTTCCTGTTTTGCATACCGACTTGTTTTTCTGCTCACCATGGACTTCAGCAGAGAGTCTGGCCCCATGTTCTCAGTAACTACCGTGCAGGTGTTGCAAGGCTGTTGTCAGGTTCCCCCAAAGCTGTCTCTGCTTCAAGCTGCACAATCCCATCACCCTCAGCCTCTTCTCTCAGGGTAAATGCTCCCACACCCTAAGCATGTTTGTTCCCTTCAATGAACTCATTCCAGCTTATCCTGGAGTCTCTCCTGGACAGAGCAGACCAGAAGCTGTTTAACAAGTGCTGAGTGAAGGAGGACAATCCCTTCCCTCTTAGCACAGCCCAGGATACTCTTGGCTTTTGCTGGTGCCAGGACTCACTGCTGGCTCAGAGGTTCAGCTCGCTGCCCAAAAACTTCATGAGAGTTTATTCTGCCTCCTCCTCCTCCTCTTTGCCAAAAAAGATATTATGCAGAGGAGAGAGTACTGAGGTGCTTCACCTGCTTCAGGCATTTAGGTGGAGCACAATGCATTGACCACTACTGCATGGGCTCAACAACTGGGCAAGTTTCTCACCCAGCTGGTAGTGTCCCAGTCTGGACAGACAGACATCTACTGCTAAACGTGACAGCCAATGATTAACAGGCCTCTCAGAGAGAAGATGACAAGCTAGGAGCTCCTTGTGCTGAGAAGAGTCTGATAAGTGCAATCACACAACTGGGTGTTGCAGGTGTTGAGGCAAATGTGAGCAAAGTAAATCTCTTCAGTAGTCCAGATGATTACACGGGAGTTTCGGTTGCCTGCAGAAGGCCATAAATTGGCCTAAACCAAGCACCTTAATATTTCTAAGCACCTATTGGAAGCTGTCAGTCTTTGCAGTCCCTCCATGGGTCTTCTTAGTCATAAAATGGTAACTGGCCAAACATGTCTGTTATTTTATAATTAGTTCCAGTATTTTTCATGTCAACACTGAAATGCAAATTAATGCAAATATTATTGCAAGTTCTGTTAAATTTTAAAACTATATGAATATACCGTGGATGGCATTGCATGTGTTGGGAGCCACTTTAACTGAACAGGCTGTTAGAGAAAATGTTACTGCATGCAATCAAGATACTCTGCTGAGCTCTGCCCAAAAATGCACCTACATCTGACAAACGGAGCTGAAAGAAAGTCCTTGAAGCCAGTGCAGACACTTCTTTCCTTCAAACCTTTGCCATTACAGCTGAAATTTCACTACATCACTCTAAATGAAAGAAGGGGGGAAAAAAGTCTCTGTTCTTACATGCTCCATCTTAGACACCCTACTTCATAATTGCCTTCATTTGATATTATTAGAGCAACGTTTAAGGTTTCTGAATCAAAGCCTCTGTTACACTGCTAATCTGTAGCGTTTATTGCAGGGTGAACATCCTGAAGACAGAAATGGTTTAACTATAGATCAGATTTACCTCTTCTGATAGGTACACCAGGCACTGTAGGTTGGCTTGGAGCTTGGTATCTCTAATATTTTTCATGTGTTTGTTTAAGTAGAAAAGCATTAAATCTAGTAAAATGATCCCACTGGTTTTCTCTCAACTTCAATCTTTGAAAATAAAATCAGGAAAACTTGTTTGGTTTTCCCTCTTTCTCTTGCATATGAAGTTAATATTCACCTAAATGAGAGCCTTGTCAAGTTGTTCAGTTTATGACATCATTTTGAGTTAGTATTTTAAGTGTTTTCCAAAAAAATTTTAAAGATCACAGCTTAGATATGTGGTACTTTATATCTGATGTAAACATGTATTTGAAAGAAAATTACTTCAGCATGGCCCTGTCCGAAGGACTTTGGCATACAGGAAGTGAAATGATGCATTTTGGTGAAAATTTAAACTCTGTGGAGGAAATATAAAATCAAAATATATATTGTGTTACTGAATTAAGGGACATAATTATGAATTTCCTCACATGATTTTTATTCTACAGATATAAGCCTCAGAATACTCTGTACTTAATTTACTTACACTTAATTTAAAAACCTATGCAGTGCTGGTTGATTCAGTCAGTCTTTCTCAGCTCTTCAAAGTTGCAGAAACAATTGTTGAGGACTTATGCCTGCTCCTTCTAATCACTAAAAATAAAAATTATGCATGAGATGGTGAATCTTTACCCTTGGGAAGATGGGATTTTCATATTTACTGTTGAAGTTCACTTGCATCCAACCTCATTAGTTATACTTTCAAAAGACTTTGTACTTTGTTTTATACTGTAACATATGAGTCTAGGAGCCCTATTAAACCAAGCACTACTGATTTATATATAATTCAGCCAAAAATACACATCATAAAAATACACATTAAGTAGGGAATATCCACATTAAGATATAAATAATAGTGAAATTCAAACTGGGAAAATTCAACAGAATTTCACTTTTGCATCAAAATTCTAATATAGCGCTATTCTGGACAGATATATTTAGGCTAACTGCATATCCTCCAGTTTAATTACAATACTCATACTTCTATTATGGCTAAAAATATAGAGAACAGATCAGTGTTATACTATAAAGTAGATAATGTGTTTTATCAGAGGTAGGAACTGCTTAAATTAAGTAACCTTTATCTGTGCTATTAATTTTTGTCTTAATTAATGATATGCTTAAAATAATACATAGTTCTTTTATGGTAATGATGTTAATTTGTATTCAAGTGTCCTTCTGTAGTAGAAGACATTCTTTGCTTTTTCTAGCAGTTGTAGGAAAGCATACAAATGAAAACACAGTGACTTTACCGGAACATGTGGAAGAAATGACATAGCTCCATTTCTCAGGACTATATTTGATCTGGTGACAATTACATTAAACTTGATTTATTAGTTTCATTAAATTGGGAGCCATCAATAGGTCAGATCCCTAAATTCAGTACTTTGGCATTGAGGACAGTGCAGCTAGGTTGACCTACTTTAACTATGGATCTGGCCCACAGTTCAGAAAACAGAATATTCCAGGGACCTGCATTTACTCAAGGTTATGAGTGGAACTCAAATCCACTTTTGAAAGACAAAATCTATTAGAAGATTAAAAATCTTTAGGCTGATTAGAAATAGAAGAAATTTAAGCAACAAGCCCAATGCGTACAAGCATTTGAAACTTAATAATGTTGAAATGTACTCAGTGGGATTTTAAAAGCATCAAAAGCCAAGAATTCAGTGTTCAAAACTATCATCTAAAAGCCCATCCATAGCTTGAGCTATTTCCTTCCTTAGGTTTGGTCATTGAGATAAATTGCTTATCTCAATATATTGAACATCTGGAAGGGTACTGGAGTGGTCAAGCTACTGTGAACCTGTGTCAGGGATGGCATTTATAGTAGAGTTAAAGCAGACATACTCCCTGACATAACAAAGGTACCACATCAGTTACACAGCTGGGAAAGAGAATTCCCTTAGAAAATGATGGGAATTTTCTTTCTTTTTGAGCAGTCACTCAAAGTAATGGGGGTTTTGTTGCTGTTGATTTTGGGTTGGGGTTTTTTGGTTTGTTTTTTTTTTTTTTTAGTATATTATTATTCTTGACATAAGTTGGTTATTGTACATAGATCTAAGGCAATTAAAAGAATTATGACTATAAATTCACAGAAAGACAAATCAATTATTTTTTAGAAATATCTTGTGACTAGCCTGTGGTTTTTCATTGACACAAGCACTTCATCAATGCTAAAGCGTTTTCTCAAATAACTTCAAGGAGATACCAGAACTGACAATTTCAGCTACCATATTTGCATCTTAATGAACTTTCTGATAATGCAGGCTGCTACTATTCCAGTGTCTGACTGGAAGTGGCTTACATTAAATTTGTTGCTCTGCTTTTTCCTGTAAAATACTTCAGAGAAGGAGCGGGAAGCAGCAGCTAGGCTTGTAAAACAAAAAGCCGAAGGCAGAAAACACAGCTGACCTCACAGCTTTTGCACTAGAAGCTTAGATAGAAGTGCCTTCAGGGTTAGTCCCGCCTCTTGGCCCCCAGCCTGCCTGTCCCCCACCAGAGAAGGTGCTCCAGGGATACCTGGCTGTCCAGACACCAAAGACAAGACCAAGCTTGACAGTCTTGCTGTCATTTGATAATTTTACTGAGGGCATCATTATAGTAGAGTTAGCCTCTGACAACTTATCAGTCCAGCTCCCAAACTACTATTTGGACAGTCTGCTTTTAGGCCATCCTATTACTGCTTTTAACCTCTTCTGTCCACATGCAGAAGACTGGAGCCAGAGGAGGCACATGCTTGAGCACCTTTCTCAGAGCAGTGAGTAGAAGCACAGTTAGACTTTACTTCACGTTCCCTGTGTCCATGAAGGCGTAATGGGTCACTCACCTGCAGCTGTCCCTGGTCTGCTTCTCCCAGCATCTCCCAGAAGATTAAGAACAGGACTTTTCCCTGTGCTGTTTCCCTAATAATTTAAGAGATGTGACTGACAATTAATAGAAAAGTAGGATGAAAAAACACCCTACAGGGTAGAAAACAAGTATAAGCTGATGATAAAAAACTTAAATGATATTTTACCAGTATATTTATTATAATTTGATGCTGCTGACACAGTCAGTGTTCTCTCTTTGCATCTCTTCCCTCATCTCTCCTTTTGGCATACTGCTCTCCTGGCTTAGGAAGCAGGCTGCGTTGCACAGTGAACTAGTGGCTCCTCCATGGCTAAAAGGGTTGGAATGACATATGCAATAATGTGGGAGCACTTAGTAAAATAAACTCCAGGCTAGTCTCAGAGGCTCAGGAGGCAGCTGTTGCTTCCAACAAAATGATTAGCAGATATTGCAGTATAAACAATACAGTGCAGCAAAAGGGTTTTTGTCTGGAAGTCTGACATTAAGAGAAGGAGAAAAGCAAGACTGAGCCTCCTTCAGTCAAAGGGATATGGGAAAATTACTTAGAGAAATTCTTGTCCTGATGATTTCAGAAATTTGGCTACACCAGAGATGACTTTCACTTGAAACTAAGCGTGAAATTAGGGATTAAAAGACTGGAGCATGTCTCTTGCAAGGAACAGCTGAGGGAGCTGGGCTTCACGAAGAGACTCAAGAAGAGATGACTGAGAGGGGACCTCATCAATGTCTGTCAGTATCTGGAGCGAGGGTGTCAAGAGGATGGACCAGGCTCTTCTTGCTGGTGCCAAACAACAGGTCAGGAGGCAATGGGCAGAAACTGATGCACAGGAAGTTCCACCTGAGCATGAGGAAGAACTTCTTTACTGTGTGGGTGATTGAGCACTGGAACAGATTGCCCAGAGAGGGTGTGGAGTCTCCCTTCCTGGGAATATTCAAAAACCATCTGGACACAATCCTGTGCCATGCACTTTAGGACAGTCCTGCTTGAGAGGGGAGGTAACCCTCTGTGGTCCTTTTCAACCTTACCTATTTTGTGATTCTGTGATTCTTTGAAATGAAAAGTCAGACTAGGTTTTTTGGTGTGTCTGAAGACCCACCCTCTGCACACATGCTGCTGGTCAGTCTAGCAATCTGCTTGTCCCATGCACTCTGCAGCTTCTGAAAGTTCTTGTCTTCCATCACATGGACATCTGCCAAGCACTGATCTGGAAAGAGGAGCCTGGAGCTTTTGCCACCTGAAAAGAAACAGGAAAAGCATTTTAATTCCAAAACAGGTAGCACAGACAACATGCAATAAAAACATTAATTCTTCAAGAACCTTTTAGATAAGGGGGCTGGTGCCTCCAGGCAACAGGCAGGGACAGGACAGCACCTGCCCTCCTCTGCACCAATCACTCTCCTGGGGTCCCTCCTGTCCCTGAGGTCAGCCCTAGTTTGCATCATAAATGGGTGGGTTTTGAAACTTCTTTGGAATAAGAATTGCTTGTGACATATGCATTGAACTTGATTTTTGCCATCCCTCTGTGTTTGTTCTGCATAGAGAAAATTAATTCACATTTGTTCTTGATGAAGGAAGAAATCAATATAAAACAAAGAAAAATAGAGAGATTTATCCTTCGCATCAAATATATCCCACAGATCTTTCTAAACCTTGATGTGGCCTAGCATATCATAGATTCATAGAATCATTCAGGATGGAAAAGTCCTCTAAGATCATCAAGTCCAACCATTAACCCCGTACTGCCAAACCCACCACTAAACCATGTCCCAAAGTGCCACATCTACATGCTTTTTAATTACCTCTGGGGATAGTGAATCAACCACTTCCCTGGGCAGCCTGTTCCAGTGCTTGATACCCTGTTCAGTAAAGAATTCTTTTACTAATATTCTCTAATACACCAGCATATTAGTATTATAGAAAAGAATTCAACATGGTTTTTGGTTTTTTTTTTAACAAACACTTGCTCATACAAGACCACGCATAAATTGCAACATGTTTACATGACCCCTCACAACAAACAATTTTGAATTGTGAATCAATCCTGTGCACAGAGTGACTTGTATGTCAGTTATAGCTAAATAGTTTAAAATCAGGAGTCAGAGTGCAATGCATATTTTATGCTACAGCACCATCTACAGTAAGGATAAAATATTTTGTGCTACATTTTCTATTTTATCAGATGTTAAATCACAGTGGGTTTGAATTTACATTTCTCTGCAGATTTGGCATGTTATTCCCAATTTGCAATACCAAAACTGCTTGTTTTCTGATTAATGAATAATAATAACCTTTGCTTCCTTATCTGTTCTTTTTCTTAGGCTGCCTCACTTCTCTGTGTTTTATAGACTAACTTGTGTACTTTTTAATTTTATAATAATTTTTTAGTCTGTGATAACTCTTTCTAATTCTCTAAAACATAGGAAGTATTTAGATTACATCAGTCGTTACAAATAAAAAACAATCTGCAACTTAAACCCTGAGTTATGTCACACATTATGTTTCAAGCCCAGATCTCCGTGCTTCCTCCTTTTGTCACGACAGGTAGGTATTTGCTGCCAGACAAATTATCTGTCTCACTGAACCAGCATCCTGGTCCAGTGGGCATCTAAATATATGCCAGTTCACTCCCAAGTTCTCACTCAAAATAACTGATCAGCTTAATGTGAGCACAATCCCCAGGGACTTTTGCTTGTTCATTGTTCTAAGCAGGAGAACGGAAAAAGTAGCATTTTTCTTCCATACCATCCAACTTTCTGGAAATACCTTATCTGTAGAGGGCACTATTCTACAAAAAATATCTTTCAGTCTGGTTGACCATATTTAGCCTCCATCTCCTGAAATCCTTGTAAGTATACAACATCAGTGCATACCTCATTGCAGACATTTAAATTTAGAATTTCTGTTAAGTGTGCACATTCTGCTGGACTTACCTGCAGTTTAATAGGACTTTTCAATTTCTCTTTTGCTAATTATATTTCCCTTTATTTTTCTTTTCCTGTAAGTCTTACCTAAAGTATAGCTAACAATTTCTCTAAGTGCTGAATGTTTTTTTTTCTTAGTGACTTCTACCAATTTGCTTTTCCCTCCAAAATGCTACAAATTGCAAAGTTTTATTAGGTGACCAAAAGAAGCTTACTTCAAATCTTCAATTCTTTATTGCTTACCATCTAAGTAGTAGAAAAACTAACATTTTCACAGATTGGAGCAGATACTGGAGCTCATGAAACAAAGTCCTCTTTTTTTATTGTTTTCTGTACAATTAGCCCTTTACTTCTATTCTGCAAAATAAAAAAAAAACACAGCTGAAAAAAAGAACATAGGACAAGTAGAGGCAGGAGGTATGGAAAATGCCTGGGCAGGTCTTTATAAACTTCTCCCTAGTGTCCCACAGTAAAACACCTGCAGCAAATTCTGAACAATTTCAGCAGATTATTTTTCTTCTGACAATTTAGCATAATCTTAGGTGAATCACCTCATACTTTCTCCCATGACACACAGGAGTTTGACCTAAGAAACAGGTGGAATTAGAATAACAATCTTATTTAAGAAAAGAGCTCTATGTATGGAAAGGCTCTGTCGTAAGTTGGAATAACAGCTTCTCGCAAGCAGGATTTCACAGTTAATAACTTTACCTCCTGAGTGTCAGAAGAGTATTGGCAGAGCTAATGAGAAGCTGTAAGAGCTGTACCAGTGGCCTAATGCAGATTCATAAGTGGAATAATTCCTGAAGGTATGTGTAATGTAACACGCATGTGAAATGATAAAGCAGCTGCTCCACAGTTTGCTCCTCTTTCACCATAACCTTAGCAGAGGGCTCATGAATTTAGAAGCCAACTATCACTACCTGTATACTGGGCAGGGCAACAGAGCAGCTAAAAATTCTCAAATTGTCTATAACTTATAATTTCAGGTGACTGGATGTGGCAATTATTTCACTTTTTCTATTTTTTTAACTAGTGTTGAGTCAGTTTCAATACTTTTCTTGATCATAAAATCTTCCCAAGAGGGCTATTTAATCTTTATATCTCTTCCAGATCTAAAAAAATGGTGTCTTTCTAAGAATGAGAGGATTTTATTATATACAGGCTAGTTACTAAAAGTTTGAGACAATTACAAAGAATTAGACTGTCTAGTCTGATTTCCCGTGTCTGACACACTTTTCATTTTTGTACAGTTACCCTACCCATCTTATGAATGATGACAAACCACCAAAATTATGTTTAGACAAAGTTTGAGCAAGATTATCTGATATATTTGTAGCTGAACATCAAATAAGAAAGCAGCGAGGACCCTAGACACGACTGGGTTTGGCCACTTGTCCATGCTAATCTCAGTATGGTACTGCCCTTTCTGCACTCCAGGATTGCTGCCCTGTTCTGACATAGGGTGCCTCTGGTTCTTCCCCCGTCTGTAAATGGGGATGAACTTTAAATACATTTAATGCCTCATTTGAGACATGATTGTGCCCCCTGGTTTGGGAACTAATCATGGTTCTATGAAAGTGGGAGAGGAAGTATATATGACTTTTGTCAGCTCCAGCTATTAATGGTGCTGTGTCTTGTTTCATATACAAGTTCTTATATACAAATTCTTTATATACAAATGGTTTTATATACAAATTCTTTATATGCGAATTCTCTGGCTTCGGGTTTCACTTGCTACTTCTTGTTGCCTTTCTCTACTGCATGTTTTCTCCTCCTGTGGATATCAAGGTTCTGTCAAAAAATCATAGTTTTGCCCTTTTTTTCCATTAAATGAACTGGATTTTTTAATACTCACAAAGTATTTCCTTTAGTCTTCTACTGATTTTTTTGTGACTCATTTTGCAGGTCTCCAACTTCTTCAAATTTTTTTAAGTACTGTATGTGCTTAGTATAGATGAAAGTAATTTCACTTATGCTACTCATTGTTCTTTTATTAAACTTTAACCCATCACATCAGCTATTTTTGAAACAATAGTATCTTGAAAGCTTCTGTTGAATTACTTTTCTTCAAGACTTCTCTGAGTTACAGTTTTCCAGAACAGAATACTTCCTTCATCAGGAACAGACTATATATTGGGGGTTTTTAGCTTTAAAATCATGTCATAACTTAAAAAAAAAAAAAAAAATCATTGTACAAAGTTTAATTCCAATATATCTTTCTTTCTGTTCCTCTAGCTATAAGAAGTTTAGGCTCAGAACACCTCCAGAGAGACATGAGACTTGTGGAACTCAGAGGAACCTGGCTTCTGAAAGTCAAAGCCATTGGTTCTCTCTCAATACCCTCTGGATCCTGGTCCTCTCCCAGATTCTTTCATGACATTGAAATTCTACCAGCATGCCACGTTCTGTATCAGCTCCATAGGCTGGTGGTCCTCATGCTACACGTACTGACCCACTTGCCCACAAAATCAACCCAGTTCCTTTTGGTGAGTGAGGAGCTAGACTCTATGCATTGACTTCCAGGATTTGGAATAATGCAATTTTCAGCAAAATAAACTGAATTTATGACAATATGAAAGTGCTTACCAGTCATTTTCATCACTGCTCATTGTTTTAATCACTAAACATTACTAGCCATAAATATGTGTACCCCTTTAACCTGTCTTTGAAATTCCAAAAGGCAATTGTTTCCAGACTTTGAACACAATCTCCAAGTGGCAAAGCTATATTCTTGCTTTGGTTTAGCAAATACAGAGAGTCCATGCACACATTCTGTTGTTTCCATCTTCTTCCACATTATCTGTTATAGCACCATTCATAATGCTTCTCACAGCTGTGAGGTTGAGGAAGCTATTGATTTTCTCACCCTCTCCCAGCCTTTGCCAGCAGATTATGTTCACTAGCAACCATATCACAGATTAGGCCAGCATGACAGTTTTGGACACAGACAGCCAGTTCACGATTCAAGAGACCTTTGGAAATTATATAAACATTAAGACATGCACAGAAACATTTTTTTTTCTAAGATTTAATTCAAAATTCAACAAGAAAAACAAATAGCCATTGCTGAGAAAGAGAGCATCAGCTTTTCTAAATGTTTCCAGTGGCTTTCATGATGAAAAACAGCATAGTTTCCTTCTCAAAAGGAGGTGATATGGGACAAGAAACCCTGGCAACACTGATTCTCCTTTGCCTTATATTTTTTTTTTCCCTAATGGTATCATACTTTAGTTCAAAGATGAGTAATTCTATCACCAAAAATTCATTTCATTGATCCACATGCCAAAATAAATATATGAATATGTTCTTCCAAGAAAGTATTTAGGCTTCCCTAACCAAGGAAGTTTTGGGGTAGGGGCATGGGGTTAAATGCACGTGTGTTTGTGTTCAGGGGTTGTACAAAGGAATTGCTTAAGTTATTTCATAACCATGCACTTAGAGACAAAAATAATGCAAAACACAGCTTTTGAGTTTTCCAGCAGTCTTGTTTCAGATACTAAACAATAAATTGTGAGAACCTGAAATCACTGATGAATAAATTCTTTGACTCTTGTCTCAGGGGAGAAAGGCATATTCAATTTGTTTTCTCTCAGATATTTATGTGATCATGTTGATTGTCTGTGAATGTGTCCTAAAGTTTTCTTTTTCCTTGGTGGCTTCTTCATTGTTGATAAAACAGACGGATTGATATGATGGAGAGAAGAGGTTTCAAAGGAAAATAAGCATGGATGCTGCTGCTAAGTGACTTGAGCAGAAGAGATGGAAGGGGTCTGTGAGTGCCATGGATGAGCACCAACACCACAGCTGCAGAGACCAGACTCAGTTGTCCTACCACTTGGGATTCAGTCTTGCTACGGTAGAAAAACTAGTGAAGGGCAACCTGCTAATTTTTGCTGAATGTTGTGATGAGCCAGGAAAGCAGAGATGACTGACAACTGGGGCTGTTCAGCCTGGAGGAAGAGAAGGCTCCAGGGAGCCCTTAGAACACCTTGTAGTACATAAAGGGGGTTACAAGAAGGCTGGAAAGGGACTTTTCACAAGGACCTGTAGTGATAGGACAAATGGGAATGACAAACTGAAGGAGGGGAGGTTTAGATTAGATATTCGGAAGAAGTTCTTTACTGTGAAAGTGGTGACCCACTGAAACAGGTTGCCCAGAGAAGCTGTGGATGCCTTATCACTGGGAGTATTCAAGGCCTGGTAGGATGGAGTTTTGATGAACTTGGTCTAATGGAAAGTGTCTCTGCCCATGACAGGTAGGTTGGAACTTGATGGTCTTTAAGGTCCTTTACAACCCAAGCCATTCTGTGATTCTATTCTATGATTCAAAATGTACCTATGTACTTGAATTGAAGAAAGAGTAAATCATCATTTTCTATCAAGACAAGTAATAACTGTCTCACCCTAACTCCTAATAATTCATCTTCATAATAAAGTATTCCTTTGGTATATTTTAAGATCTATCACAGCATTTGTGCCATAGTATTTTATCTGATTAACCTGTATTCTCACAAAAAAACCTTCAGTGTTTCCTGCATAGGCCCTAACTTCTTCTAAGTGGCAGAGTTGGACAGACTGCTAAGCTTGGTGTGAGTTGAGGTCAGGAAGAGGAGGGTTCACTTTACCTAGCAAGATGTGTAAATCTATTGCATTCTCAGCTAAGTGTTTATACCTTATTTTATTCTGAAATTGTTTAGGTTTAGCTAACAGTCCATGGACATTTTTATGTCTTTGTTTGCAAGATTGATGGCTCATATATTCTGTTAAATCACTTTACCGTGTAGGTACTTACAGACATTGATTCAGTTACGTCCTAGGCTTAGATTAGAGATTGATACCAGCTGTCTTAGCATTGCAGGACACCTTAAGTTCATGTCCAGTTTGCTATCTACCACAATCAGACTAATTCCCTTTCTGAGTCAGTGACATCTGGAACATATTCCCCCTTTGGAAGTAGCATCATTATTGTCTAGAATACAGCCTCAAATTTGCTGCATTAAAATACTTACTATACAAATGAGTTCAGGTGGCTGCTCAAAGAAGTTTTAGGGTTTTTCTGGAAAAATTTACTTCTTTTACTATTATTTTTAACTCTGGCATTTTTTATATTATATACAGCTATGTTCAGCATGGATTTACGTTTCCAATAGTTTTCTTCAGGATAGTAAGAGGTCACTGACACATTCTTCATTAATCCAATGAAATGTATCAACTGGATAATGATTAACCATTAACTTATCTTTTAAGGAACTCTAAGGTAATCATTTTAGTGTAGACTTCAAATATGATAGTGTCAAAATTTTAATCAAAATACTGTGCAATGCTACATCAACTGACTTCTACTAGTTTAAGCATATTTTATCAAACCCTTTGTAAGTCAAATCTGTAATCATACAATGAAGATTTGCTTCAGCTGGGATGATCTATTAGCTACAAAAAACTGTTGAGTGGTATTAATAAGGTTACAATTCTTTAATCCTTTCTGAAGCATCACGCATCAACAATTTCATAAGAATTGCATAGATATAAAGAATATAAGAAGCGGAGGCTGTGTTAAGATCTGGCAACTCTTTTAATCAATATTTTTCTACTGGCCTAATTTCATTAAAAGGCAATGTAAGCAGGCATGATTTGAAGGATTATGGTTTAGAGAAACTGCAGAGACTGGCAGTGTAGAGTGGGGGTTATACAGTCTAAGTCAACATGAATTTCAGTTTTGCAAGGAGAATCCATTTTCATTCCTAGAAATCTTGTCAGAGCAGAATATTTGCAGAGTACTTGTCCAGGATTTCTAGACAGCCTTCAGCACAGCAGGAGCTCTGAACATAATGTCTGTAGATCAGATATGCTCACTGTGAAACTTCAGACCACTATCACTGGATCAAAATGTCCACTCTTACAGATCTGATCCTGATCTACCGAACATGTGTCACATCAAAATGCCTGGACATACTGTAGCTATTGTAGATTTTAAAAAAAGGTAAATACATGTAGAATATGTCTTGTGCTTTTTGGACATGTTTGACTCTGATACATAGCACACCCACAACTACTTCTGGGCAGAAAATTTAGCAGAACTTTGGACTTCTTTCTGTCAGCCACATGGTCTTAATATTCCTTTGTGGGCAGGAATTGTATAAAAACATTACCAGAAGATTTTGCTTGCAAATTCCTGGGAGGGAGTGGAATGATCCTGAACAAAAGGAAAGACCTCGGAAGCTGTGGCCTGTCAATTCAAGAGAGCATACCTGAAGCCTTTAATTTCCATCAGCAAATTGCCAGGCTCCTCATCCCCATTGAGCAGAAAGGTCACATTTTTGTTTTCACAGGAAAGACATGCTAATGAAATACTGATACAAAGGTAGAAAGTGGACCAGGGAGTTAATGTAACTAACTGAGATACCTAACGTTGGTGCAAAAAGATCTGAATACTGGATGCAAAGCACTACCGGGAAACACAATCTGCTCTTCTGAAAGTACATGCTTAAATTCTTTCTGCAGTCAGCACAGAAATAGCTACAGCTTTGGAGGCCTATGGAGAGCTGTAAAGTAAAATTACACTGAGTACTTACACATTCTCTTCTTAATTGAAAATGCCTACATCCACTGGCAACCTGAACAGGTGGTGTCTTTTAAAAGATACAGCCAAGTGATCAGCGCAGGACTGCTGCGTGTCAATCTCTTTTCTTTCATGGTCTCAGCCCACCCTTCCAAGGAGATGCCTTAACTGCCAGCTTTTGGGGTTGTTTTCGCTCTTTTTATAGCTGTGGAGCCAAAAATGCATGAGTGGAAAATGGTGAGATGTGGAGCTAGGCAAGACAGAACCTAGTTCTCACATAGGGGGGAAAGACCTGGACATTTTGTCCCTGCTCTGTTTACATTAACAGAGGTCTGTAATTCCAGAATGAAAAGAAAAATTATATTTGTGGGCAAGAAAAGAATTTTTTGATTATTGATATTGAATAAGTAACTTATTTATGCTGACATTGGCTAAGCTGTATGAGACATTTGCATCCGCTGAAAATAAAAGCATTGAAGCCCATGTAGCAGATCAAAGCAGTGCTGCAGTGTTTGAAAGGCAACTGTCAGACAAACTGTCAAAGTTATTCCATTAATTTTATTCAATGTCTATTAGAAAGCTGGATGACTTTATTAAGAAAGTGAGATATCTTTCAATTAATTTATACTGATGTTAGCAAAATCTTCTGGGGATTAGTCCTGAAATCAAGTTATATGAAGAAATTCTATGAGAATGCATATGAAAACTCAGGTGAATTTAGCATTTAATTACTGCTCATAACAGGATATTTCAAGGAGATGAAGTCCCATTGCTTGCCGTCGTAGCGCAAGGCTTTGTGTTCACTCATCATAGGTGTAAATTCAAAGTTATTTCTGATTAGTACAGAGTTGATAAAACTCTCAAGTCACGGACACTCTTCTCTTCTCTACATCTTTTGGAATGCACCTAAGTTCCATATTTTGCACTTCTGATTCTCTTTATGTAAGAAGCAGGGAGGAAAACAAGCTTGTGATAGAAGCATGTGATCTGCCATGAGAATAAATCCCTAGGGAACCTTCAGTGATGCCACACAGAGCATAAATCAAGCATATTCTTGGAAAAATACTTGAATATAACCACCTAAGTAATTGCCTGGTTTATTCAACCTACACACAAAAGGCCTGCAGCCTAAAATATTTTAGATAATGCTGGTTTGCAAAAAAACATCTCAAGTTACTTTGTAAAAGCAGTGATATTATGGTTGATGTCTGGCTGAACTAAACAAAATGTCAAGCAGATTATGAGTCCTTTGGCTGAACTTTTTCATTAGAAAATGGTGATTCACTCACATTGAAACTCTGCAAAGGAATGTGCAGCTCTAGTTAGATGTTCTGCTCATGGGGAAACCGATGTCCAGAGCAGCACCTCTGTGCTGGGAAGCTTGATTCCAAAACAACATCTGGAACGCTCACTGTGCCTGTGGCACAGAAGCTGAAAGGCATTTATTCATAGAGTAAAGCAAGGAAAACTGCTCCAGCACTGTGGATTGAATCAAGTCTACATCAAAGCAGTTTCTTGTTTTGCTAATGTTACAGAAATTACTGGTAATCAATAATTTGGGATCATTACCATCAATACAACAGATAATGCACTGTACTAGACACATACAAAATGTAAATAGATGTTATTCTATTAAAAAATTCCAAAACATGCTAATCCTGCCCCAGCACACTCACACAGTGATGTGCACACTTTGTAGACCCTCTTTTTGGTCCTCTGAAGTTACCTGTGCACCTCATATCCTGAGAATGATGGTTCCCCCTTTGCAAGCTATATATTTTCATCCCCCACTGGAGATGTGTGCTCTCCAGCACTATATGCGCCCCTGCAGCTCCCTCCAGCCTTTTGGGGCTGGGACTGGTGCAAAATGCCCCTCAGAGTCCCACAGGCACACCAAGGTGTGAGTCCCCATGCGTGTGTCCCTCTCCTCAGGCTGGACACAGACGGCTTGGGGTGGCCCATTGGTTGCAGTGTTGCAGGGAAGCTTCTGGCAGTGCCACACCAGGCTTTGCTTCACAAGATTTTCTTACACCCCTGTCTCCCAGGTAAAAAAATTTCAAGGGGTCTTTCATACTTCTTTTCAAGCTGATCCTTTTTATGACTGAAAAGTCTCCAAGCAAATGCCTGGTTGGTGGTTAATCTGGCTGGTGGTCATCTGTCTCCCAGCAGTATCAGTCTGTTCAAGCACTTGGGCTGGTTGGCTTTCGGAAGTTTGGGTTTGGGTCTTTTTTTATCATTCTCTAGCTGCAACTGATGATTGCATCTGCTTGGATCTTTTAAGAGATTGGTTGCAAGCAGTAATCAAAATTTTGAAAAGGGGTTTGAAACTAGGTACTTAATTTTTATATTCCTGAAATGAGATATCTTACTAAAACCTGTTATCAAAGACGTCCCGAAAGGGAAGAGAGACAAAGGGATATCTGATTGCTGCCTATTACAAGCTTATAGGCAATACCGAAGCAGATTCTTCTCAGAGGTGCTCAACAAAGGGACAAGAAGCAACAGTTTTAAATTTCATCAAGGGAAATTTCAAGGTTTTATTTATCTATAGAAACTCCCCGTGAAAGTGGTTAAGCACAAGTTGCTAGAGGATTTAGGCTATCTCCATCATTGAAGATTTTTAGAAACTGACTGGACAAGGCCAGGAGTAACTAGAAGTAAGCTAGACAGAAATGTTGCTTAGAGAGGGATGCTGGATTACCTTTAGTCATCTCTTCCAACATAAATAATGCTGTGGTTCAGCACTTCCACTTTCACATACTTAGCACTCTCCTAAGGACAGATACCTGATTACTGACAACAAGTCTTCAGTCTAGTAGGACAATTAAAGAACTCCTGAAGAACACTGCATCTAAAGTAGTACACTTCTCAGTGCATGAGCACTAAGTTGGCAGAGTCTGGACAAATAAATTCTCTTAAATTCTCTTAAACATCAAAACAGATGGATGCAATTGGTTTCAGGACCCTGAGAAGTATAGGAAGGTAAGCTTGACAAAAGACTAAGACAGTAGAAAATGTGTATATAGGTGCTAACTGCACCACTGTTGGGAAAGAGCTGTAATAATTTGATAGCCTGATTGTAAAAGTTAATTTTGGTGCAACTGGCCTAATAATGATATTGCCAACTTTAGACTAATAATAAAGTATTGATTCCATATAGAAGGTGTGATTCTTTAGGCCGCTTTATTCACACAAGGTGCAGCCTGCTAACCCGCCCTTGAGAACCAGTTGTGAAATGCGTGTGTAATGATGTAGAATGTGGGCAATAAAGGATGGTACAGGGAATTCATCAGCTGATCAAGTCAAACAGTGGGTTTGAAACCAGGATTATTTGGAAAAGTCTGACACAGCCTGGGCTATTGGCATACATAGAAAAAATTGACCATGGAACTCATCAAGTTTCAGTGTCCTTGCTAGCTAGCAAAGGCATGTTCCTCTCTCTTCTATGGACATTCAAACCTACATTCTCCAGTTCCTTTGTCAAAGCCTTAGACAGTGACTGACAGAATAAGTAAAACTTTAGCTCTGTTGAAAGTTGTTAGGAAGCCATGAATGTCAGAGCCATGAAACCAGACGAAGATGAAACAGAAAGTGTAATACAGTCACCCTGTGATTTGGACACTTAGTTTGATGAGAGAGGACAGATTGTGCACACCTTCCCCAGATCAATATGCATTCTTCATGGTGTCTCAAAGTGAGTAAACACTCACTTTGTGATGAAAATAAAAAACAGAAACAACCTGGAGAACAAACACCCTGTTTAAGTACCTCGAGTCACCTATCCCAAGGGAGTGCCCTAGCTTTTAATCTGCTCAGCAAAGTGGTTCACTACTCCCCTTTTTCAGATGATAGATACCATCCGTGGCTGCTTTGCTCTCTGCTGAACTCTGTGCTTACTCTGTGGTAAGTGACGGAAAGATCACACCTAACAGACCCTGCTTTCCCCAGGGTTTTATTCAGCTCTTTGTCTCAGCTCTGAATCACAACGCAGATGAGACAGGAACTAAAAAGGCTCCTTCATACATTTGCATGCCAGGGGAACTTTGCAATGCTAAATGTTGACACTAATTACAAGTATGTTCTGGAGTTTATGTTTTTCAAATTGATCTCCTTGATTGTGGATTTGAAGCTGAGAGGATTTTTTCAAAGAACTTTACATCCAAAAGTTAGAAATGAAACAGATGGGGAAAAAATTTAAAATCTGGTGATCATGTTCACGCACTCAGAGGAAAAAAAAAAAGAGAAAAAAGAGAAGGAATCTGTTGCCTAAGCAGCATACTTTCTTGAGGAAATGTATCTACAGGAAACAGAATATGCTTGAGCATTTAAAAGTCATCAGCAACAGCGAAAACCAGGAGCAGAAAAACTAGGAACCTCTCTCAGTAAAATCCCCTTCTCACAGGAGTTCAGCTAATTTTCCTGCTTTGTTTGCACCCTGTGCTGTAAAAAGTTCAGCAGAAAAAGCTCAAAAGAGAATTAGCCCTGACTTTTCTGCCAATTTTTTGGCTACAGAGTAGCAGAAATCGTGGAACAAACATCCTCAACTAATGTAAACCTAGAGCCTTTCCCTGATTTCTTGGCAACTGCACTACTGTGTGAAGTAAGCCTTCTCCTTTGTATCTCCTTCTACATTAAGTGCCTGCTCCCAAAAGAGCATTAACCTTTCTGGGACTATTTAAGAATTGCTGAAATCACAGTCTAGAGACCTTTATGGTCAGGTAGGAAGCCTAGGACCAGGTTAGATTGCCTGAATTAGTTTATGAAAGTTTGCAGTCTGCTTTTTAAGCACTGAAGGATCCAATTTGAATGTGTCAAGTGGGCAGTGTGAATGACAGGTCTCTCTTACCTTAGAGCAGTGTTGGATTTCTACAATGTTTTGTTCCAGTGTAGAACAAGAAAAATAATTTATTTCACCTACCTAAAGTCCTAATGTCCTCTTCAAGGACCAAATTTAGTTCTGCTGGAGTGTGTTTTGAATGTATTTTATTCTGATAGCATTCTGCAATACACAGACTCCTTTATTGCTACATGGATACCAGGATGGGGGAAAAAAGCCACTTCTAGTAGTAAAACAATTTCCTTGTTCAACAGTACAAACCCCCTTCACTAGTACATATTTTAGAAGGTGTTTCATACTTTCCAATAAAGAAAACTTCATTTTACTTTTTTAAGACCTAGAGGTATTTCAGTATTGTTATAGTATTGGAGAAGAGAATATATTTTCACTCTTCTCTTTAAAATGGTATCTGTGGAAATAAACATGAAAAATTTTGTATTGGCTGTTACTAACACTAAAAATTATTCAAAAGTATTAGGAAATTCTAGAGTTAAATTTTCAGTGCTTGTGCTAAATCTTAAGTATCATTTTTATACTACAGCCTTTAACAACATAAGCATATAATATTTTTTCCACAGGATACTACGTCATTCAGTGCACAGGACAGACTGTAAGGCCTCTAGTGAATGAAACCGTTGCCTGTACAAACCCTGCCTTATGCTTGACAGAGATTGGAACTTAAATAGAAAACAAAACCCAAAAAAAAAAAAAAAAAAATTGGGCACTTTAGGAGGAGAAAGGACGGTCTTGTTCATCAGTTGATTGAGTACAGGCTGGGTATATTTCAGCCTCTGCCAGATGTCCAGTTTGTCAGAAAAGCCTAATTTCAATGTTTTCTATGAAAATGAGAGTTGGATATAGCAGAATTGCAGGAAATGCTGTGCAAAGTGGCACTTAAATATATTTATCCATTAGTCTTTAATATAAAAATGCATTATTTTCTAATACCTTTACAAACACTTTAAAAATTTATAAATTTTAAATATTGTAATAAATCAGGGACATAAATCATATGTTTGTAGTTAGCTGGGCAAGTTGTGCCAAGTTTACAGAGCTGTCATATTAAGCCTAACTCAAAAGGTAAATCTATCCAAAGTAAAAATACTTTGTTATTTTTAATACTAATTACCTTCTATTAGAATAATTATTTCATTTTTGATTTCAGCAATATTAACTATGTATTGGTTTTGGCTCTGCCTGTGGAGTACATAGGAATATTTGCACATGTTGGGACATATTTCTTCCCACAAGGTGGTGGTATTACTATGCTATATAGTATCTTTTCTTCAGAATGAACTGCAGCAGATTTATTTCCAAAAGGCATAGAATGTCATGCCACTTTGAGCAATGAGCAGAACAGTTTAAGCTCACATTTATTTAGTTAAAAAGTTAAATAACTCCACCCACCTCAACTTTTAAGATTAAAATATCTTTTTGTAGGTATCTTTACCTAGATTTGCCTAGAGAGCAATTTTGTTGTAAAAACCCAAAAACTGAGCAATCGGTTTCTCTGTGTGGTGAGAGGTGTAGGATCACTTCAGTCAGACAGAAAACTGAAGTTTCTGAGGGTGGTCAGCAGCTCACATCTCAGTGGTCCCTGGGGAGCTGCTGACCAGCACCCCAAGGTGCGTGGCAGAGAGGGTTGATTAAACTGGGCTGTGGAATGCCAAATCTCTTTCTTCTATGTAATTGATTAAAACCCCACGTTCATCACTGAATATTGAAAATTGCTAAACACCTAGATAAATTAACAATTAAATAAGTCTCAAAGTGGTATCTCCAGTTTCTTCCTTGCTGAAGGGACTTAGAAATATCACCTGGTTCAACATTTTAAGGGAAAGGGGTCCTTGATGAGATTATCTAGCATCCTGTTCAATCCTATCTTGAAAACCTCCAGTGGTTGGGACTCTACCACACCCCTGGGGAGGGAATTCCAGAACTCAAAACACTGTCACTAATGTAAACGTCATTGCTAAGGGAAAGGTGTTATATAGATGTAAAGATTGACAGTTTTAGATCTCTCCTCTCTTTCCTGAAACATAAAAACACAAAATCTGCTACAAATTCATTGAAATATGTGATTGTTCTGAAGCATCATATTCCTTCTATAATCAGAGCAATATCTTAAGTAAGAGAATACATCAGATTTTAAGGTTTTCACTTCAGGGAAAATATGGGAACAAACAGTACTAGATTCTCCATATTAAAATTTCTTTCAAAATCTTTAATACAGCTGAAACCAGTTCTAATAAACAATATATAAGTGCAACTTCATGGGAAACAAACTTTTGAAAAGCCAATGGTAAACCAGCCAAAATCTGCCCTCAGAATCACACACATAATTCACTTTGGGGAATTGATGTTCTTAATTACTCTTTTACAACCTGTTTCTTTGGCCACTGGCACATATTAATAGCAGAATTTAACATCCATGTAAACGGAAGCAGACTTTGGCACTGAGTGCTTTCTTCAGAAAGCTTGGTTGTCTGGGAACATTACTGATGGATCTGCAGTTATGTGAGAGAAATACATTTAAACTCAGCTCAGAGGGGGTATGTTTACTCCAAGCTATGAAACAGAATGATCATGAATAGCATTGCTTCAGAAAATAACCTACAAATGTAGGAAATCAACAAAAAACTTCAGCAATAATTTGACTGCAGGCAGCTAAGAGGAGACTCCTGTCAAAATTGCAGGTTCTACCTTAATCTAAGAAGTGACAAATGGAGACATTCTTTGTAAATAGGTTGTTTTATATTTAAATCCTTAGCAAACAAATTATTTTCACTTTTCCATTGAACCATATTAAGGAGAAGTTAGATGAGAAAATAATTACATGATCAGTGTATGTTTTACTGAAGGTCTTTGAGAGCACCACAGAATTACTTTTTAAAGCATTTTCTCTGCAGATTTTTTTTTTGTTGTTTTTTCAACAAAAAGTCTTGCTAAGAGATTTTATTTTGTAAATTGAGGGGCAGGGAAGGAATGAGAAATTTCCTACTTGAAAAAAGAAGTGAATTGATTATATGCCATTGAACATTGCTCCATTCTTCTAATCAGTGTATGATCATATTCACAGGTGGGAAAAAAGTAAATAGGAAAAGTAATTTGACTAAATCGTAGCTAAACCAGCTATTTTTATGGTCTTTGCTTTTGTGTTTGGAAGATCACAGACTGTTGGCTGTATTTCTTACTTTGGTCTCTGAATCTGTAAATCTGTTGATTCATCTTTCCCTGTTTTTTTCTACTTTTTAATAATGTGTGAAAGGTGGTTACTCACATTGCCTGCCACATACTCATGCCAAGTGCACTTTCACATTAGGATGATGATAACATGTAAATCCCAGCTTCACAGTTTCTGTCAGCTGTCTGAGGATTTTCTGTGATACCTTTCTGGCCTTTAGTGGGAAGAGTTGCACACCAAGAACTACTTGTGTTACTTACTTCTTATTCCATATACGCAACTTTGGATATCATGGTGCAGGAATTCACCTGCAGGAACTCAGGTTCCTCTTCCATGAGGATTTTAGCCCACTTAAATTGTTGAGATAGACTGCCCATTTCTGGCTCCTTCTTGCATTTTCTACATCCAGCTACCTCAACTGAAGCAATGGCAAGACTTCCCATACTACCTCTAGGCTCACATCTGAGCTGCTTTTTGACAAGAAAAGAATTTGAGGCTTATATTCCTCCTTTAGCTGAGGCAGTAAATAAACCTAAGTGACCCTAATGTTGTCCTTTCCCAGGTACACATTTTAATGATAGCTATAAAGATAGTTATACAAAAGATGGGCATTTTGCTCTGCCTACGTAATGCAGTTCCAAGGTCTTCGTTTAAAAGCATGATACTTCTACTGACAAGCATAAGCACAGAACATATAATCACTTACGTCTGGCACAAATTCCTAAACATATTAATGCCTGGAGTTTTCACAGAACCAGCAGCAATTTTTGACATCAGCGCTTGAGCATCATGGGAATCTGGTTCATAACATGACCCATAAAGAGGCCTTAATTATTCTTAGATAATTAATGTAACTCTAAAACGTATTTTCATTAGGCAATATGCCTTCCTGGAGCCTTAACACTGCACTTAAACTCGAGGGAGCAGAAAAAATTCTGTCATAATCCATCTTTGGCAATTTCTGTTGGCTAGTCTTCCCCTCTCAGTACGCAGGAGTTTGGGACTACCATTTGGAATTACATAACCCTTCCCATGCCCTGAGGACTGTAACTCTTGATTCTGGATTGCATTTCAGGTAAAAGTGCTTAAAATATAGCTGCTACACTGCCTGTTTTCAAGATTCATAAATTCTCCTTTGGCTCTAACCTAAATTCCCATTGAAGATCTATCCTTTAATACCCAGGAAGTCTATGAAACTGAGCATTTCAGATTGCTGAAAATGCAACGCTCAGAATAAAGGTGAACAAATACTTAAGCCTGAATACACTAAAAACATTTTTATGTTTTTCTTCCAGCTGGAGATTAAATTAATGCAAAATTTTTGCAGTAAAACTTGACACTGGGAACCAGAACAGATAATTGCATGTACAGAGTTGAAGTCATGCCTGTTTAAAGATTACCTAAACTTCATGATCCTTTTCATATTTACCCAGACCACTTTGAGGTTTTATGCTGAAATTATGTTTAAGTTGAGGTTTTGACATGACACCAAGTGAAATTCTGTTTCAATTTTCAGTTCCATTCAAAGTCCAAAAAAAAAAATGGAAGGGGGAACTGTATCCTTATTTGTTGTAAACCAGCATCTCCACACTACTTTAAATAAGGCTGTGCAAGCTTACAACTGAAGAGCTAATCCGGGTGAAGTAAAGCTGTGTGGTGAATTGAACCAAAGAAAATGTTCAAATGAGTAAGGCCAGCTGTACGGCACAGGCAGACTCTGCAGATGGGCGCTGGGCCAGGTTTCCCCATTAATTGCCTCCCCATGCTTCATTGAAGGAAGTTTGAAGCCATTCCAAATCTCCTAAGCTCCCCAGCACCACCCCTCTGTTTTTACTCCAGCTGAGACTTCCAGACACTGCTCTCACAGGCAACAAAGATGAGAATACACATGAAGAAGTTTTCTAAACAGTACTTTGCGTGAGCTGCAGAAACAGGGCTTAGTCATCAGTTACTCTAGTTCCTGGAGCAGCACTGTTGTAGGGGCTGGTGATGAGGATCCATGCAGAGGAAATGAGGTGGGAGGAGAGGCTGGGGCTGGAAAAACAAGGCAGGGAAATCATATAGGAAAATTAGAGCTTGTCTGAACTCTCTGTAAAGGAAGGGAGAAGAAGCAGCTCTGAAAGCATAAAGACTTCTGGGAAAGTCTGAGTGGAAAAGCAAGACAGGAAAGTCCAACAGGAACTATATGGGATAAAGTTTGTGAGTTAGGAGATATCCGCAAGGCAGATCCTTGTCTGGAAAGGAACCTGAGCAGGGCAGTGTGGTAAAGAATTGCCAGCATCTTTTAGGACAAATCATCAGGAAAGGTTGAATGGATCAGGAGAATGTGGTGGGAGTCAGCAAGGAGACACTGGGGTTAGGGAGGTGAGAGCTGGAGTGGGAAGAAATTAGATTGGATAAAATAGGATGAGTGTGAACACCTGGCTGAGCAGCTGGGAGAACAGAGAGGCTTGACATAAACATGGTGGTGGAGACATCAGCAAAAAAGTTTCCCATCTGGAAGAAATGGCCTAACATGTCAATATCCAGCAAAGCAGTCTCCCTTAAAACTAAAACATAGTTCCTCATTTCTGAGCATAAAAGTTATCAGTGGCAGCACATAACTGTGAAACCCAGAGTTATTTTTATGCTGAAATAATCAAAAATAGCGTGTATTGGAATGGTTCTGCCCATCAGCTATCTGTGCTGTCCAATATTAGTGTTCCAACAATTCACATATTCCAAAATAGCTGTACTGAATCCTATCGGCAGTCTCAATTCCCTCTCACAGCCATTGGAGAGATGATAGCAACTTATTACTGCTATCGATTAATCTCTGAGTTGAAGTGGGGCTTGAAGAAGAAATGAGAACAGAGTGAAAGCCATGTTACGGAATTGATGAATGAATGAACGTGCACAAGCCAGAAGAGCTGTTTTGGAAAGATTAATGTTTTTGCTTTACTCCAAAGTAAAAAAAAAAAAAAACAGCAACAACAACAACAACAACAACAACAACAACAACAACAACAACAACAACAACAACAACAACAACAACAACAACAACAACAACAACAACAACAACAACAACAACAACAACAACAACAAAAAAACAAAAAAAAACCAAAAACACAGAAAAAAACCAGAAAAAACCACTTTGAGGCTTTGAAAAAAGTTCACAAAGCAAACTTCATAGTTTTGCTATCAGGAGGTCTTCTGCCTTATGTCTTTCAGAACAGAGAATACCTACAATGAATAAGACAAGTATGCAGGCAAAGGACAATTTCTGAAAAGATGCAGTATTATCTATGACATGGGCTGTCACCAAGTCCCTGTGCCATGCTGGGTTATCAACCCTGTCAGCCAGGGCATGAAGTCCATATTTCCCTTGTGCCTGGTTTAGAGGACTGAAGCAAAGACTATTTGCTGCTGCCTTCTCACCTCAACTGCACTCTCCATGAAAAGTATTCATCTTCAGTACTTGAGCCTTCTATCAAAATTTTCAGCTTGGAGGGGCTGATGCCTTTAGCCAGCACTCTCTCTGCTTCCTGTAGGTATGACACTAGTTCTGTTACAGAACTGTGCATACTAATCACATGATAAACATAGAGAAGATAGTTTACTAAATGCTTTACCAAGTGTTATACAAAATCAATAGCTAGAAAACTAGACTTCCTTTTTCCTTTCTTAGTCTCCAGAGCATATATGAAGCCTCAGACCCCTCAGCCTGGCCAGTGGGAGCTGGCAGAACTCCCCCTGGGAAGTTCCAGCTGACAGCTGTGAGAGAACAGCACAGGCTGGGCTCATTCCTCCCCTCTCTTGCTGGCCAAGTCCAAGCTGTCCTCCAAGCATGCAGCCTATAACGCCCTGTGAGTGGGAAGTCCTCAGCTGGTAAGACAGTTTTTGTTCTCCCTACAATGCCACAGGCAAGTCTCTAAACATGAATGGAGTTTTTAATGTTCTCCAAGATATTCACTAACACAGCAAACTGCAAACTTTGCTCCTTTGCCTTCTGTTCTAATTAAGTCAGACTTTGGGCCAAACATTGGAGCCAGTTGCAGTGACTCTATTTCTCTTCAAGGTGCAATAGTGTAAGCACTATGACTCTGTATTTATAATAGTTTAAATTCCCACTTCTTCTGTACCCTCCTGTGCAACTGCACTCTGCCTTGGTTACTTTTAATTGGGCCCTTCCTTAGCTTGTTGTTATGTCTGACAAGAGCAAATACAGCTTTTTGTCATCTATAGTCTTCAGCTTTTATAGCATTTAGGTTGTTCTGGTGAACTACCCTCCCCTCTGCCAATCTCCTGTTATGAAGTTGGGATTTGGAGGAGACAGGGAGAAGAGGAGGAACACTGCAGGACATAGTGATTTTCCTTCTTTTAAGCAATTGTATTTAGCAGACTCCATGCTCTTTACCCTAGAACAAAAAAAGACAGAGGTTATATGAAGAGGTTTGAAAAGCATGTGGAGGGCGTGTACTGGATTTATTACCACTTCATAAATTCCCACAAAGATTTGACTTCCTTTGTTTTTAATTGCCAGCAGTGAAACAGTTCACAGTACACAGCAAACACAGCCCCAGCTTTTTGTTAGAGACAGTTGGAGGGGAGGGGGGAAGAGAGGGGAAAGGCTCATGAGAAACATGAATGAGTAAGCTTTGCTGACTCTTCTAACTACGGGGTCTGACAAAGTGCCTATAAATACATTTCCCATGATGTTAATAGCTGAGCAGGACTTTTGTTGTATGATAAGTGGGACTCTGATCTTGTCAAACTTAGACAAGTGGGAGTAAATTGTAATTAACATCTCTAATAGAAAACAACTTATTAAAGAATTGATCTGTATTTTAAAACATAACTTTGACATTTATATCATAAACACTGCATTTGCTTTACTGACTGTGTTTTCAAGTTACCTCTTCAGTGTTTATTGATATTTCATTGCATAGAATCTCCTAGCCTAACTAATCCAAATCACAAATATCAATCACAAATACTATTTTTGGTTAAGTACAACTATCCAATCATAGTATAACAAACAGACTTATTGATCATGTGAGGTTACATGATTGCAAATAATGACAAAAAGGGACAATGTATGTTTGTCACAAGGTGTATCTGAAAGGAGTGAATTTTTCCTTTTATTATCTTTCACCTTCCTCCAGGGATATTTATTTCCTGAAAAGCTGTTTCAGACAAAAATTGAAAAGAACTACTGTAGTAACATCTTGGAAAAAGTTTTAGTGGGCATAAGCATAAATCATTTTCCTTTCCACTAAAAAAAAAAAAAAAGAAAGAAAAAAAACCTAAACAAAGAGGTTAAAAACATGATAAAAAAAGTATTTCAACATTTTAAAATTTCAGGAGAGACAGAATTTCAATCTCATGGATTTATGTCTTGCAAAAATGGGAGTTGTCTTAGCCACTGAATTGTTTTAATTACCGGAGATACAAAGTTCAGACACTGGATCTTCTGGCATCCCTAGTTATACTTGTTCAATTTCCTTCAGAAAAGGCCATAAAGTTTTGTTCACTTCAGATGCTCATTGTGATTTACTGTGCCATTTCTATTGCACTAAGTATTTTACAGGTTTGCTCTTTTTGGTTGTACTGAACTAAATCAACTGTGATATTTTGAGCTCAAGAAATTAATGTACTATTTTTTAGGAAGAGAAGACGTTACCTGTAGTGCATCCCAATCATACCAATATCTTCTGAAAATTACTCAGTGAAATCATGGTGCATTTCCTATTGTAACTGAGTTTTTGCTCCATATTTGCATAGGATCTGAGAGATGTTTCTTTGCTGTTTTTAAAGGAACAAAATTACAGACACATACTAATGTAATCTGATGTTCATGGTTTGAAACCAGGTGATCTTCAAAACAGGATAAGATTTCAATGCAGGTCTATTATACACCCCTTATACTTGCACTCTGGAGTTCCTATAGTATTATCCCCGTGAAAGAGCCACAAAAAAAGTGTTATGCATTTGCTCAGTGACATTTTCCATGTGTTTCAGTGGGTAGTTTTCTATTCACTCCCCCATTCCCTTCATTATATGTCATCCACCATGGTACCTGCATGATATGCATAGCAACACTCCTATGCACAAATGCAATCAAATATTGCCTGCTGAGATACACGTTTTATAAATTGTTTGCTTCATACATCCAAGCTACAGTGCAGTGCCACTTCCTCCAAGCCTTCAAAGCTCACTCTTATGAATCTAATGAGTAAAGCTGTCTTCATCCATTTCCTCACCTTAGTTGCTTCTGCAAACAATCTTTTTACATGCCTAAATACATGTTTATACACACACATTCTTTCACCTAAAGGTCTCAGCCCTTCATTTTTTTTCCATATGAGACAATTTTTGGGGTGACAGCAAATTGCAAAATGCAAGCCTTAGGAGGCAATCACCATCCAAGCTACTGCTCATTACCTCTGTCTTTGAGGCAATACCTTACTGCAAACTACAGCAACTTCTTCCAAGTGCTCATGACCTCCATCATGCCTTCTCTTGTTCATAGAAATAGCTCTCCCTGTGAGATACTTGACCAGTAAAGGAACAATCACCTGGGTCTTTTTACACTAGCCAAAGAAAAGGATGTATAGAGAGTCACAAACCTCTCACTCAAGCCTTTAGGAGCAGTAATGAGAGTGGTGCCTTGCCAGACGTTCAGAGGTAAGGAAAAGAGTGAGGGTAGCGAGGTAAGTGGAAAAAGGGAAGCAGAAGACTGTACATAAGAATGGATAAGAACTTGAGAAGCCAGGTATTGCCAGTGCATTAATTAGAACTTCACTGCCCTGAAGTTCAGCATTCTCACCCTGGGACAGCTTCTGGTACTGCCTTCTGCTGGCTCTGGCAGCCAGCACACTGGCAACAGGGTGTGAGAGGGGGAGCAGGAGGTACAGCTCAGGAAGGAAAACTGTGTTCTTCTTGGAGTGCAGGTAAATATACTCAGTTTATATTCAAACAGTGATTCTGGAGTCTTCAATTACATGCATAGAAGCAGCATGATAGTCTGACAACACACGATAGAAAGTTTGGGAATATGTTGAAATGAGAAAAGTAGCGGATGGGAAGATTGGTACTGGTTTTGGCTAGGATAGAGTTAATTTTCTTTGTCATAGTTTGCATGGTGCTATATTTTGGATTTGTGCTGTGAACAGTACTGAGGGAATTTTTTTAGCTATTTCTGGGCAGTGCTTGCGCAGTGTCAAGGTCTTATCTGCTCTTACCCCATCAGTGAGGAGGCTGCGGGTGCACAAGAAGCTGGGAGGGGAAACAGACTGGACAGCTGACCCCTGTCATGACCAACCTCTGAGTCAGGACAACAGGGTTCTTCACTAAAGGATCTCTTGGATTACAGCAAAAAATTGTTCAATATCTGATTATAGCAACAACAACAGCTTTTATTTTTAACAGCTCTGGAATCGTAACTGGAAAAAACGTAACTGGAAAAAACATAACTGGAAAAAACATAACTGGAAAAAGTGGTCTATAGGCATTCTGGGATCTAAAATTACCCTAAGAGAGGAGAGATAGAAGGAGAAAGATAGAAAATGAGATAGAAAAATAAGAAACAAGATAGAGAGATAGCACCAGCTGTGGCTCCAGTGGCGCGCGAATGGTTGCGGTCAGTCACAGCACACAGTCCCTGTCCATTAGGGATGAGGGCCCCCACACACAGCAAAAATTAGAGTTTTTATGCCCTTGGTCTCTTTCAAAAGACAGCCCAGTATCTCCCTCAGGAGGAGTATCGGTGGACATGTGTCATCTTTCCTTGGAAAGGTCTGGAATGGTTGAGAGAGGGGATCAGTGTATAGGCTGAAAGTCTGTGGGTTTCAGTTGTGCAGTGATGACTTTCTGCGCAGGAAGAAGACTGGCACAGTAACAACGCTACCCTGCCTCCACAGGATCTGCTGCTTAATGGCTAAAACCTGCCCAAAATATGTGAAGCATGGATTCTAAATGATTAGCACCAACTCACTCCCTTCAAAGCTCTTCCTAATACATCACATAACATCTCACATTGCTAAAATAGGCATAGGCACAGCTTCTAGCTACTTCTTATGCTGAAGTCATGCATTTTGAGTCCAGAAGACTAGATCTCTGTTTTCCTTAAACCACAGCAAACGCTGTGTCATTCAGTCCTTGGACTGCAATTAGAAACCCAGTCTCCAGGCCAGTTAGACATGATCGGGGATGTGCCCAAGTGACGTGTCAGAGGCCTGGGTATGTTGTTGCACTGACTGTGGGAGTCCCACTGCCAGCTGTCAGACATGGGATTAATAGCTGGGCATTCCTGAAGCTCAGAATAGCAATCAGTCACCACCCAGAGACTAGTGGAGCTTAAAAGGGCATGAAACCCTGAGACTGGATCCAGTCAAAACAAGCAGTGTTTTTTTCAGAGTGGTGAGTCACAAAGTTGTAGAAGATATCTAGCAAAGCCATCTGAAGGTGCTGTATCTTTCTCATTTTCTCACTTCTCCCTATTTCTTTGGAGCCAAACAATGGAGAAGCTAGAAAGAGAAATCTTTCAAAAACAACATTAAACCCACATGTTCAGAAAAAATGCAACATTTACATTAAATACATAATGCAGGAAACTGCTCTGTCAGATAAGATATTCCTCACTTGATTATGATTGGAAAGCAATAAATAGAAAGAACTAATAAAACAAATGGCAACTGAAAACACATGCATCTAGGTCTTTGGCTCCAGAATAAATTAAGTGCAAATGTAGATTTTCCATATATCTGCCAGAATTTAGGTAACTGTTGTTATTTTAGCCTATTTAACAGGTTGCTTGTATGAAAAGTTTTTTCTAACAATGAAATACTTGTTGTGAAAGAGCTTTAAACATTTTGTTACTGACACAGTTAGAATGAAAGTGGGGTTTTTTCTGCTTTTCTGTGCCTGTACAGCTACAGTAAATGCCAACTGAGATAACAAATAGTTGCTGATGGCAAACACCCTAAGGTCTATTACATCATTAGGTCTATTTACATCTCTAAGATTTTAACTGCTCATGAAGTCTGGTCTTCATGGCTTATGTGATAAATGTATTTACTTAATTTAACTAAATTCTTTTAAAAGCCCCCAAATATTACCATTTAATGGCCCATGTTCAAGAATAAATAGCTGGATTCTATTCTTGGGTAATACAAAGTGACTGCCAACATCTAAAGAAATATTCTGGATTCAGCCTTCAAGCAAATTTGATGACAACCTTGAGCTCCACAAGCTAGGGTTCAGATCATTCTGCTGTAACACAGCTCCCTTGAGATTTGGTCAGATGCCTTTACATTATGTATTTTCAAATATACTTAGCCATTGAAATCAGTTAAATCAATTTCAGTGAAAGCTGGGTGCTTTGGCAGTGTAGAATTTAGTCTCCTTGTTTTTCAGTTTCTGATTTGTAAAGAGGAAATTTCCAAACCAGTTATAATTTTCAACAATAAATTTTCACGCGACAAAAAAAAGTCAGAAGTCTGCAGAACACAGGCAGAAATAAGTATTCAGTAGTTTATATTCTGCAGTTATTCCAAATTTTCGTAATTTTATTTGCAGAACAGCTCTATATTATCACAAGACCCCAAAGAACCAGAAAACATTGATATTTGCAGCTCACTGTCATTCCACAGGACATGTCACCTTCCATCAAAACTGCTATTTATCTCCTCTACACTCAACTCCTTTTTTACTGTTTAATTCTACCTCCATTATGAAAACACCAATTACCATAAATGGCTTAAGACTGCACAGCCAAGTGTAACCCTGTGACTCTCTGCTTCTTCATAAGTTTTGACTACTCTATTATTAGGATTAGGATGGCATTCAGAAATCTCTGTCATGTTATACGAAGCCTCACAGCAGGAGGCAATCCCTGCTCTGAAGACCTTAGGCCCTCAGTAGGTACAAGAGATAAAAAAAATACTGTTTTCCTAACATTAGAGATTGCCCAGCTCCCAATAACACAACTTGATGCTTCTGCTCTGAGCAATTATCAGACACTGGAAGGCAGAATGTGCATGGTAGTTGCTCAGAGCAGCTCTTTCCTCTTCAGGCAGTAAGTGGCAGCATTGCAGTACCCTTTGCTTCCCTATCTTCTTTGTTGCCTTCCAAGGCGGTTCTGCTTTTCTGCTCAAGCTCACAAAACTCCTTCTGCCATTTCTATATCCCTAAAATATTATACTGGAAAGCAATATATAATATTTAATATAAATAATTTTGTGTAATGTTAAATTAAAAAGAAAATTTGCAGATGTGGGCTCTTGAGAATGGAGACTGTGCATATGAAAAGCAACCCCTCCACTTCTATGCTCTCGGTCAGGGAGTATTTTTCATCCTTAAGAAAATTTCTAAAAACTGAACAAATTAAAACAAAGGGAAGCTGGAATATTTTCTTCATGTTTCTGAAGCAGAGGATGTAAATGGGATTCTATCTACAGTCAGACATTATAGTGCATATCCTTATTCTTTAATATTTTATAGCCACTAAAAAATAAGCTTGCAAAATCAGCATCAGATCATTTCATTTTAATTGACTTGCCAGTGATACTGGATTGGATTTACCCTGTTCTAAAAGGGATTTTTGGAAAAACAGCTGTGATTTTTTCCTGGCTCATTATCATCATCAGCCATAAGGAAGCTGCAATCAGAAGGGAGGAGACAGATCTGCTGATGAAGCACAAGCCTGCCTCATATCTAACTCCCTCTTGAGCTTTGTTGGCTCTGCAGCGCTAAACGGAACAACATACATCAGGAATGCAGTTTTGTCACTTGCATAAACATATAGTCCTAAATATGAATTACACTCTTTTCAGTGTCTGCTGAAGTGAGTGGCAATTCTCAGTCGTGGGGTAGGACTAAAGAGTGGATCTTTTCCTGAGAATCCATTTCCTCCTGAAATGGATTCTCAGGATAATTGATTTTTCTGGTTGGACCTGTCTGTGGTGATTAGCTTGTGTAGTCATTAGTTCTCGGGCTGTTTTCACACTATCTGGCTGTGATGCTGGATGTTCCTGTCAAAGGTTGTCATTTTCTCTGGTGTGGCATTTATGTTACTGGCCTTTGCAGAGGAATGAAAATGGTATGCTCTGTCTCCTGTGGAAAATTGTCTTTATAAAGATCCAGTTTTCCCGTAAGAACATGGCAAATTGCGTAAGGCAGCTTTTCATTAAAAACCTTGCTTATTAGCTGTCAAGGTTAAGAGGTGAATGAGAAAACTCCTTTATTTTTCAGGGCAAAATGGAGCATTTCCAGTGAAGAATCCTGGAAACACTTGCAAGAAAAGGAAAAGGAAAATGGCTTCATAATATTTGCACCATGCCTCTGTCTAAAAATCACTATTTTATGACATTTCTGAGTCCCCATTTTGAATAATGTTATATTAACTGGGCAAATCTGGCCTGATTTGGTGCCTGGGCATTTTTGACCATGTTTAGGAGAATCAATCATAATAATATTTTAGTGAAAATTTAGAAAGGATTAATTAAAAGGATAACACACTGCATATAGTCTGGCAATTATTCAAAATTCTCTTTCAGTGATATTTATGTTTTCCTGCAACATCAAGTACAAACATTTTATTCAGCATGTTTTTAATATACTTTGGAATACTGAGAATAAAATTGCTTCATAAAATTAAGCTATTACTATTAATTATTAGTACAGAATTTTTTCTTAATTGTCTTTCTGATCTTTAAAGAACATTAATGACAAAGTTCATGCATTCTGAGTATGAGCTGGTTTTAATGAATGTCTTTCCCTGAGACTATATGGCTTCTAAGATGAAAGCTCTCAAATGTTAATGCACTTGAGGTTTATAAAGTCTAATGTTAATGTCACAGGACATAGGTCAGCAAAGTGAACTGGGAGTGATTGCTCATGGTAAACAATCTGCATGTTATTTTGCAGCAACAACGCAGGGAAAACTAAGTCCCAAGAGTTATGTCTACTGAGTTATGACATTATTGCAGGACTTCATCTAGCATTAATGAGGCATCATTTCAACAAATGGGAAATTCTTGAAATAGGATATCACAGAACTAATTTCTGAGGAGCTCAAGGGAATAAATGTTGAGAGAAGGCTAACTGGATCTGGCCTTTAATGATGCATAGGGAAAAAAAGGAGAGAACTTCTCACATTTCATATTCCAGTGTTAGGCTACAGAAACTGCCCTGTGTCCCCTTGAGAAATAAAGGACTTTTTTCAGAATTTCTTTTATTTCCTTTGTTTCCTTCCCCTCTCTTCTGTGTTATTCTGGAGGTCAAGATTTGAGATTACATATTCACACACAGAACATTTTTAAGCGAAAGAAATCTCTAAGCTTGCTGTGTACATTCACAGCCATAAAGCATAAAAATCTTTTAATGTCACTGCACCTACTGCAGTCTAAACTACATTTTGGCCACTGGTATCCAGCTACAAATGATAGGTTTCAGGCTGAGTTGCTATGTCAGCTAGACAGCAATTCACATGTACTTTTATTTAATGGTCTGGTTTATATTCTTCTTAGTTTTGTACTATTCTGTGATAGGGACAAAAACTGTACATGCAATGGAGGAGGATGAGAGAAAAGAAATAGCTCTTTTAAATTTTATCTTTGAAAATTAATTTAATTTTGACTACATTATTTGGAACTGTCTAAGTCTGTAAATGTTTTGAGACCACTAGTTTGAAACGTTAAATTGCTTTTTATTGCTACAAGTTACAGCTTCAGAATATATAAAGGAAGCTGCCTTTATAATGGCAATGGTGGAATGTGCAAAACATATTATCCAATTAAAGGCCTGTTCAGCCTGCTAGCTTTTAAGAAAGTAAACACACAACTAGTTCTCTTCGAAGAGATGCATCATTGTCTCTCAGACTCAAAGAAGCAAGGGTTATATCTATTTTCTATTCAGCATCCTATAGTCTTCCTGTAGGATAACTAAATCATTACACTACAAAGTGACGAACTCACTTGTACTCACATTTGTTCCTACAGGATTCCCTGGAAGAGAGTTGATGGAAGTGAATGGGGTTAATACCAGCAGAGAATTTGAACTATTTGTTGTTAAGTGGGAAAACAGCATAAACAACCATTGTCATAAGTCTCTTTTGTAAGCTTTATAAGAAATTAGAGATATGTAAATAAGATACAGGAAATTATTTTTCTTTCCAGGGAATTAGACTGTTTGATTACAGCATGCTTTGGTTATTTAATAACATCTGGAGAGGCTGTTTCAACTGCTTTCAAGATAAAAATTAGATAAAAATCTTGGAACGTACCATTTCATATAAGTGGAAATAATGCTGTGTATGAAGGAGGAAAATAAATAACAACTCATGTATTCATGTTATTAGGCAGTGCTCAACACACATTTTTATACGAAATTATGAAATTCTTTTTTATTTTTTACCTTATGTCAGTCATTCCTGACAAGTAATTTCTATATTGTTGCCTGTTGCTACAGGAGAGGAACGTTTAAAACAATGCAGGTATTTTTGGGAACCACCAAAAGCTCTGTCATCTAGCAGTAGAAATGTTAAATTAAAAACCTTCAAGGTACAATAGACCTCCAGACCTTTCTACTGGGCACATAGAGGAGCCATGGACAGACATTATTCTTGATTCTGGTCAGGGAAGATTCGAAGGGTATTAAAAACAACACGCAAATATCATTAGTCTTTAAATATGGACAGGTATCACCCAAGTCTCTCCCTAAGGGCTGAAGAGATTGTCGATGGAGAGAAAGAAGCATATAAAGGCACATTCCTGACTCATGGATATCTATTCCAGGATGAGTTACGCCCAAGATGAAAGGCACCTCAATGACTAGTATGAACATTTACCTTGTAGACATCCTCGTCATGGACAGTGAATCCAACCCACGGAGTTTTATTTTCTCAGAAGCAAAGTGGAACTGAGAGAAAGGATTCTAGGGTTTATTGATCAGCTTAGGTTCATCTTCAGAGAGCCAGACAGCCTGGCATCTGCAGCCAGGCACTTGTCCATAAGCAGCAGGCATTTGCCCTTATAGGCTATGCATGCAACCAGCTGTCAAGCAATAAGCTTAATCAATCTTTTTGCTTGATATGGCACAATGAGGAAAAGTCTAAAGAAGTCTAAAAGGTGAAGTGAGATGAAAAACTATTTCTTCTCAGCTTTTGTAATACTCACATAGAAGGGTAGATGGGAGATCCTAAAAACAAGGCCAGAAGCATTGCCCCATACTGGAGAAAATTCAACCCTTTTTAGTGGAGGAGCCTGCTAGCTGGCATGTGAACTCAGAGGAACCCAGGAAGACTGACAAGCCTGCCTCTAAGTTTGGCTTTTGTCTTGTAATCAGTAGGATGATTCCAGGACACTTCTGTTCACTCAGACCAGCAACAACAGTGAAAATGAAGTTGTCATCATTCAAGTCACGTATGGGTTTTACTCTTGAGCCTTTTATCTATAATAAAATAATTCAGTGTAACTGTTGGTCTTAAGGACCTGGGCACAAGTGAGTTATTTTAATTATTCTTATGGGACCTACTGCCAGTGAACTACTACATTTTTCCTCTGAATTTCCTTGTCTTGAAACTGAGCAACCACATCAATATCTGTTTACTCTTTAGTATTTATTATAAACTATGAATATTCAAGCTATAAATTTGAGGTATATTCAATAAATGGTAGATAAAGTAGCTTGCAGATGACTCTCCATGGAAAGAAAGGGCAAGAAAGGGAGAGAAGGAAGGAAGGAAGGAAGGAAGGAAGGAAGGAAGGAAGGAAGGAAGGAAGGAAGGAAAAGAAAACAAACAGAAACTGAGGTTTTTACTGGTCTCATCTACATGCCAGATTAGCAGCAGTTAGAAATAGTACCTGAGCTGAATGGTCTGGAATGACTATATCCTTTAGCCAGCTGTGACTAAATACACATACCCAGCAGAGTGAATTACAGTCATTAAATTTACATAGGAACAACAACAATTTTCTGTATGTCGATGTTGTAATTTCCTCTGCATCAGGTCACTCTTACTTATCTGATTGTTTAGCTAATCGGCAACCTAAACCATCTGCACTCAATTAGCAATGTCATTCATTCCTGCTAAAAGCTGAGCTTGTGTTATTTGTAGGGATACTCATAAGCTTCTCGTTAGTTTGAAGAAATGCTGTGCTGACTTAACTAGCTATTCATGGGAAAGGAAGACTTGGCACTCACTGTAGGTACTATGGCTGCTATCACATAGCCTTCATTGCTACTATGAAAAGCATTTTGAAGCAGACATTATTAAACAGCCCTTAGCTGCTAATCCTTCACTGGGACACTGCAAAACAAAATGTCACAAAACATGTATGAGTTACCTGCTCACAATGGACAACCTCGGCAAGGGTAATTTCATTTAACTTTGGATACCTGCAAGGTATAGGTTTACATCCAAGCTCATCACCCTTGGTTCCTTCTGCGATCAATGAAGGGAATGAGTCACGTCTATGACAGGATTCACCACAGCATAGACATTCACAGGGTGAATCCCATCAAACTGTAAAAGTGTTGATTCTCTTAATTTATGGTGATGAAATGAGCCTGACTAGTCTGAGCACAGACGTTCACACTATAGTTTTCTGAAGTGCAGTAGAAAGAATCTAGGCAGGTTTTGCTGCACTTTGAGAATCTGAAATATCTGTCACCTGACATTTTGTTTTGCCATGATTCCAGTGTTTTAAATTTGGATTACAACATGGATTTTCAGAAAGTCAGCATACTCTTGGAAAACATGTAAAAAGATGAAATATCTTAAATGGGCAACAGAAAGGGAAGGGAGCAGTGAAAAAGAGAGAGACATAACAAACTGTAATACAGAGATTAGGTTATATATTGCGCTTCTGGCTGACAAACGGCATCCTGGTGCTTTTGCCACACTGCCTGTCCTGTGTCCATCATCATCAGCATTACCAGAGCACAGCAGAACACTCCCTCCTTTCTGCCTCTTGACTGCTGGCAGTGAGTGCTCTGCGTGACAGGTGCTAAGCTGCACCTCACAAAATGTAAAGGAATTTGTGTCCTTCTTTTTGCTCAGTTACTCTTTAGGGACTCAAATTTGCCTGTGGCTATATGTCTGGGGCAGATATACATGTCTCACAAACTAGTTATTTTTCTATTTCCTTCTCTGTTTCATCGATTTTTCAAAATTCATTCTAAGTAAAAAATTTCAGCATTCCTTTTCCAACAGTAGTTACTATATATACCAGAAACACTCAGGAGTGAAATCTCAATGTTCATTTCTAGTTAGGCACAGTAAAGATTTCACATGCTAAAATGCATATCAATATAATGATTCTTTTTCAATTAATCCTTTTTTTCTCCTTAAAATCCATTTTTCTTCCATTTTCTTATTCCCATTATCAAAGACTGATGATATTATTTCCCTTTCTTTTACACATATTCTGGTCTTTTTCATCTCATTCTGACACTTGGCATTTTCCAGGGAAATATGTCAGTATATAAGGACTCTGTTCCAGAGTATTTCCTTAGAGAAGTTTAACAAAGGTCCGCTTCCCATAGGCAGTGATGTACACACTGCTCTGAGGAATGAAACTTGTTCCTGAAACAAATTGGCCCAAGTGGTGTCTCAGTAGTGTTCTAGCAATGTCTAGTTTGCTAACTGCTAATTGTTATTCTGTTCCTCAGAGTCTATCCTCTTCATACAGGCAAAACTTTCTAGGTGCATTTCTGAGCAGTGATGAGCCAGCATTCAGCCTAAAGTAATCTACATGATTTCATCATGCAACTGTGCCCAGTGCAAGGCCTTCTCTTTGTGGACCTTTCTTTCTGTTACAACTGAAATATTGAACCTTTTTTTTTCCTGTGTATGAATTCTGTTTAGGTATGGCAGCTTTCCAAAACACCACTTATATGTAACAGTATCAAGACTACTTCATATTCTCTGTGTATATCACATTAAGTGAATTGAAGTTAAATATTCAAATAGATTAAAGCGTGACATGCATTCCTGTGCTGGTATAATCACACAGTCTAAATCAAATATTTCTGTCACAAAAGAAGATACAATGACTGAGTAAATTCAGAGATGTACTTTACATAATTACCTTAATAAAGACTGTGTCAGTGCCATGTTTGCAAGGATGCTACATTGGTTATAACCAGTCAGATTTAAATATACACAGTGCAAGAGAAATGTACCATTCAACAGGCCAATAATTCACCAGTTAAGTTACACTGCATTTCTTAGTGATTCTTTTATGCTGAAAAACTCAAGTCATGCTGAGACATATGAGCTGACAATTATAACAGCCTGTACAGGAGCACCCTCCAGTAATTCAGAACTCACTCCTCAAGGAATGCACATGGCTAAAGGACTTCAATGCAGTAACTTCCAGGCAGGGTGATTAGTTATTTCCCTATTCTTCCAGAAGAATGTAAGGAGAAAAAGTGGGAGAACAGCTGTTGGCTCCTGTATTCCATAAATAATTGAAAGCTTCCCTTTGCCTACGTTATCACTCTACTCATGCTACGACTATTGCAGTCTAAGGATCTCCTGACTTTAAACAGGGATCTTAAAGGAAAGACAGCAAAGATAAGCAAACAAGCGAGCCCTTTCTTTGGAAGGCATATAATTTTCCATTAAAAATATAATGGAGTATATAATATTTGCTTGTGTTGAGTCTCCTTGGAGAACATATTTCTGCTGGACATGCCCATTTTGTCATTTTGAAAGTCTAAGCACAATGTCAATTTTTAGAAACATGCTTTATTTTTTAATGCCTTTTTGAAGGGGTAAAAGAGGAGAGTTTCAAAAGTGTTAAACCGCCTTCAAAAAACTAAGGGGAAAATGTAAGAACTAGCTATGATAATTGCAGCATCTTCAAACACAGTTCACATCCATTTACCAAACACGTGCACATGCCTGTGTAGATTTTGGTTACCAGTGGACTATGAGGTTTCATGCCCAGTTATGCCAAGATATAAAGGAAGGTCTTAGCAGTGGCATGTGGCCACCACACACACAGGGCCCAGACTCCCACTGCAACCCGCTGGTATCTCTGGCATGTCCCTGCAGGCTCTCTTCTCGCCCTTGCAGGCAGAGCTTTGGTCACCATGCAGTAACACTCCTGCTCACATTTTTGTATCATGTTACTGTCACCATGCTGCTCATTCGTGTTCACATAGTGCTTCTACATATTATTTTACACTGGCACAGAGAAGGTTTGATTCACAAGTATCAGCCCTCAGCAAATCTTCATTTAAAGAACTGAAGTTTGAGCATCAGACTTTGAGCCTTTATGTCTCGCTTTAAACGGGGTTATAATCTCTTAAATGGGGTCTTAAATAGGGTCTTAAATGGGATAAAAAAAATCTCAATATCTGGACTCCATTTCACATCCAGTGTGAAAGCACATCTGGATACAGTATTGCCCAAACAAAGCTTCTAGACCCACTGCCTACACTTGCTCTCAAGCTGTTAGCCTGTGAAAAAGTTTTGTGACTAAATACAAACTGTAATTGATTTCTTTACAAAACTAATTCATGTCCAGGGAAAGTTTTCCATTTGTTTATTTCTCTTACACTGCTTTTTTTTTATTTACTAATCACCACATGCCCTAAACTAGAATTTTCATTAAAATGCCTTTGAAATGTGACTACAAATATGTAAGCAAATTGAATATAGATAAAATTGAGGAGTTTTGTTTGTGACTTTGTTGGATGTCACAGCTAGAACCTTTTAAATTCTTCGCCCATATTTCAGATCTAAATACTGAGATTCTTTTTTTTCCTCTTAGTATTTTGGACTTAACTTGAAAAATTTAGAGTCTGCTTTTCAGAAGGTGGAGGTTCTTTGCTTTAAAAAAATAATATTATTACAGTTGGGAAGCTTTTGAAGACATTCCTTTTATTGTTTATGTATTTTATCCCACTTATCAATGAGGCAAATTAAATCTAATTTTGTATCTTACCCTATTTACTATAAATACATTTGCTTGCTGAGAAACATCCTGTGAGAACAAAGAAAATTCCCTGCTTGAGAGCTCAAAGGATTAGGCCAATTGCAAAGTTTCCTTTCCTGAAAGAAAGTTTAGCCCAGGAAAACATAGCAGTTTGCCCCAGGCTTAACTAACTAGAAGAATTGAATCTCCTGCCAGACATCTTAAACGTGAATTAAAGTTGTTTTGCCAGAAATTTCAGACATCTACATTTACTAGCTCAAATGATACAGTAAGATTCTTGCAAGGAGGTCAGTGTTACATAGGTGAAACCCATACTGGGTATAATAGGAGAAAGAGAGAAAGATTTCGTATAATTATGTTGGCAATCTGCAAAGTTACCAAACATGTTGTGTTATGGAGTGGAGAATGCCCCTGAGAAAATTCAGTAGTTTCCAGACACTTCTCTGGTTTTGTTACTCATCCTCCCACATTTCTCTTTTCTTCCTCATTTCCGCCACAGCTGTACTTTAAATAATCGGGGCCTAATTTCTCTTTCCCTTGCCCCAGTTTCACTGCAGTCTAATGGAGTTAGATTTTGTTTTATTTCTTTACTTCAGGTAATGATAATATTATACACAGGGACATGAAGACAGGACCTGTGAGCATGACACAGAGTTTGGGAAAGATGTTCTGAGGGCAAAAGGAGAACGAAGACTATTCACACATGTCAAGTGGCTAAACTGTGGAGAAACGTTTTGTCCAGTTCCATGTCTGAAGACCAAAGCCTCTGTACACAGAAGTTTTTTCTGTATAAAAAACCAGATAATACCATGTAGAAAAGAGTGTTTACTGATTTGCAAGAATTTTGTTCCAGATATTACATGTATTGCAGGTAGAAATAATGTGAATTACAGTAATTTCAATACAAAAACCCCAAAACGTTGTTTCTATAGTGTACTGGATCATATTTAAGACATTTTCTTTCTATTTTGAGTGAATAATGTCCTAAATTATCTCTAAGAAAGAGAATGGATTAGTGTTTGGAACATGTTTAGGTCTATGTTATCAATGCTTAGTCTATACTTCTAACTGCACACATGTAAGCAAAACTAACACAGTTTACATATATGAAGGTTGGCACAAATAACCTGTATAGGTAGAGGTTTCTTCTCCTTGAGAAGAATCTGTACCTGAAGTAGGAACCTTTATTTCTCCTTATATTCCTGCAGCATTACTTACCAGTGACTTTTAAAAGTACACACTGCAAAGACTTTTGAGTCAGCATTCAGGCCTTATTCTATCTGTGAAAAGAGCTCACGGTTACTTGGATCTCTTCATGGGCAAGATCTATCCAGTTAGGAGACCCGGAGTCCCCATCCAGATGCAGCTCTAGATAAAACATAAGGTGTAGATTAAACCAGCAGATTTCCTGCTGGTCACCAAAAGATGGGAGCAGAGAGCTCCTCCCCCTGCAAAGCAGTAAGACACAGTGTTTACATAACATCCTTAATCATTTTTTTCAAATGTGTCACACAGAAGTTTTACAGTGCTGCTCATCCCAAAGCTTCTTCCTTTAACGGTAAGAAAAGGGGCTACTCCTGAGTCCAATCCAAGTTATTGTTCCAACTAAAGACAGATTATGTTGCTGCATTTAGCCAAGCCCTGTTTATAAAACAGTTTTTTAATACTTTTTGTATTGTAACAGTAATACAGTCCCATGTCTTCAAGCCTTCAAAAAGACCAAGAGAGTTTATTTAATTACAAGAAGAGCTTAGATAATTTTTGTTACATACGAGGTACCTTGAGATTGCACAATACGTCCAGAGTTTATATACCGTATATGTACTATATATAAAATGCATACTCAGTCAAGATTAAAAGGGCATTGAATGAAATGCACATTGTAAAATGTTCCTAAATTATGACAAACAACTTGATTTTGAGTAGCATATGAAGTATATCACGGAACTTATTCCTAAACTAAATCAACAAGATCTTTAAAAAGTTTTCTATTTGACCCTCACTTTCTCAGGTTATTCAAAGAGAATGCACATAAATGAAGTGTCACTGATTCAATGCACAAAGCATAAAAAGCCAAAAATAATATTAGAGGGAAAACGTACTTCACACACAACATTTTATGCTGTCAAGCTACTCAGTTTTTATATCCTAGAGATTTTAGCATAAATTATTGTTTTAAAATTGACAGCTGTTAGCATTCAAACTGTTCAGTTCACTCTAATGAACTTCATTTGAGATTGAATTATATGAAATCATTCCCCAATTGGCAAGCTATCCATTAGCAGTGACTTCTGAAGATTCTTTATAAAGGCTACAGTAAATCTTTATAAAGGATACAGTAAATATACTCTTCGCTGTATCTACAAATGGCATGCTAGAGTCAAGTAACCTTAGGATTGAAGAGAAACCATGGAATTATGGGAGTTGCACAATGTAAAGAAAAATACTCCTTCTAATTCAGGCCTGAAAGTGTTGTTTAGCATTGACAGACCAGCACATTCAACCAAGGATAGACAATACTCTAAGTCTGCAAATGTTTGTCCCACCATTAAGCGTCAGCTAGAAATAAATTGAAAGAAGATGGTTCCTAGGAATTAGGTTTGAAAACAAGCATCTATTAAGTTATTTATTTTTGATTATATATGAAGTGTCACTTTGGCAAGTCAAAAGAAGTAATAATAATTTCAAAACTACGTAACTTCAGTGAAAGGGAATAATGATGCACATCACAGCTCCTGTAAAGCTGCTCCACTTTAGCACTTCTATCATGTCTCTGCTCTTTAGATTCCTTTACAGATTAACTTCTATTCAGACAGAGGCTGCAACTCATAAATCCCTGTTCATTTTACAAGGGTATGACAGAAAGGTTAAAAATACTCTACAGGCTGAAGGGAAGGACATTCACACCAGTCAGTTTTACACACGCAGTGAGGCTGACTGAGTTGAAAAGCCATTCAGCCTTGAGCTGTGTGTGAAACCAGTTCCTTTGAGGGGGACTGAGACCAACACAGCTTTCTGTGCTCTCTGGCTGGAACAGCACAAGCTGGGGACAAGCAGCTGGAAAGCAGAGAAAGCCCTGGGGGTCCCGGTGTTATGAAGTTGACCATGAGCTAGTAAAGGGACATCACAGAAAAGGCAAATAGCCGCCTGAGCTGTACTAGGCAGAGTGCTGCCAGCAGGATGAGGAAAGTGTTCCTTCCCCTCTTCTCAGCACTGGTGGGACCCATCTGGACTGTTGGGTACAGCTCTGAGCCACTCAGAACCAAAGAGACATTGACATACTGGAGCAAATTCAGCCAAGGGCCATGAAGAGGATAAACATATGACATTTGAGGAAAGGCTGAGAAAACTGGGACTGTTCAACCTAAAGAAAAGAAGGCTCAGGACAACCTTAGAAATGTATGCAAAAGCCATCTTATTCCTGTCTGAATTTTTTTTTTTTTTGGCTGTTTCTTGGAATGTAGGTTATATCACTGCTATAATTTTCACATCAATAAATCACCTCTAAGAGATCCTAATAGCATTACTTAGTGGCAGTAGTTTTGAAGGAACTAAGGGTTCACATCACCCTCATGGTTTTTGTCAAAGGATGTGAGTATTTTAATCTGTTCACATACCAGCCCTACATTTCTGATGAAACAAGGCAATGCGGTTCTAAGTACACACTCACAGACAGAAAGGCCAGCAAGATAGAGCCAGGTCTCTGTTCAGGGCTTTGTATTATGTTGCCCATATACAGAACTTGCTAATTCCATTCTGTGCTTCTAATTTCTACACTTAATGAGCTTTTGCTTTTCAGAAATTACCTTGCTATCAAGAAATAAAGTAAGCATAAGGCGTGAAAATAACCTGTACTACCTGAAATAAAAAAAGCCTTGAGCCATAAAAACAGTTCATAAATAGAGAACACATTTCAGGAAGCATCTTGACCTACGGTTATGGAACAGTTTATCTTGAGTGCAACCACGTGGCACATACAGGACAACCAAGGGATCAGGCCCAGCGAGTGTTTAGGACAGGCAGGTCTTGCATGATTAACCTTATCTCCTTTTAGGACAGGGTGATCCATCTAGTGGGTGAGAGAAAGGCTGTGGATGTTGTCTGCCTGGACTTCAGTAAAGCCTTTGTTTCTGTCTCCCACAGCATTTTCCTGGAAAAGCTGGCAGCCCCCAGCTTAGGCAGGTGCAGCCTTTGCTGGATTAAAACTGGCTGGATGGCCAGGCCCAGAGAGTGCTGGTGAACAGAGCCATATCCAGTTGGTGGCCGGTCACTTGCGGGGTCAGTGTTGGGCCAGTCCTGTTTAATACCTTTGTCAACGATTTGGATGAGAAAATCAAGTGCACCCTAAGCAAGTTCACAGATGACATCAAGCTGGGCAAGAGTGTTGATCTGCTGGAGGGCAGGAAGGCTCTGCAGAGGGATCTGGACAGGCTGGATCAAGGGGCTGAGTCCATTTGTATGAGGTTCAACAAGGCCAGGTGCTGGGTCCTGCGCTTGGGTCGCAGCAATGCCCTGCAGTACTACAGGCTGGGGACAGAGTGGCTGGAAAGCTGTCTGGTGGGAAAGAACCTGGGGTGTTGGTGAGCCAGCAGTGTGCCCACATGGCCAAGAAGGCCAATGGCATCCTGGCCTGTATTGGCAATAGTGTGGTCAGTGGGACCAGGGCAGTCACTGCCTCCCTGCACTCGGCACTGGTGAGGCCACACCTCAAGTCCTGTGTTCAGTTCTGGGTCCCTCACTACAAGAAGGACCTTGAAGGGCTGGAATGAGTTCAGAGAAGGGCAACAGAGCTGGTGAAGGGTCTGGAGAACTAAGTCATATATGGAGCAACTGAGGGAGCCGGGGTTGTTTAGTCTGGAGAAAAGGAAGCTCAGGGGAGGCCTTACCACTCTGCAACTGTCTGAAAGGAGGTTGTAGCCAGGTGGGGGTCAGTCTCTTCTCCTAGGTAACATGCAACAGAACAAGAGGAAATGGCCTCAGGCTATGTCAGGGGAGGTTCAGGTTGGACATCAGGAAGAGTTTCAGAGTTTCTTCACTGAAAGGGTGGGTAAGTATTGGAAAGGGCTGCCCAGGGAAGTTGTGGAATCACCATGCCTGGAAGTATCCAAGAAATTACAGGATGTGGCATTCACTTTTATAGTTTACTTGGCATGGCAGTGCTTAGCCAGAGGTTGGACTTGATGATCTTGGAGGTCTTTTCCAACCTTAATGATTCAATTCTATTCAAATAATGTTACAATTGCTCAGAAGAATCACACATCAAGCCCCTTTTACAATTGTCCATCATACCAATTTTACTGTCTCTAGCCCAGACAGCACAGGCTAAGTATAGGTATCACAAACATACACAAAACCAGACGGCAGCCAGTATTCTGGCAAAGCTTCCAGCTCAGCTGTCATCCTGGCTGATTGTCAGTGAGCTCAAATATAATCCATTGAAGATGTCATTCCCACAGGAAGCTGAGGATCAGTTCACACAGGACTTCGTGTTTGTTTGCATATGTGTACTCACTGTAGTTAATGTCATTTCACTGACTGCACTTAAAAATTGCCCTCCCCCCGAACCGTGTGAAATGAGATTATCCCTCAAACCATGAGACTGTTTCTGACAAAATACACATGAATCAAGCCCCAGCAAGTCTCCCACGTTCATGAGAACTACTGGTTTCAGAAAAGAAGCATCTAAATAATAAATCTTCACATCCTATTTTATCTTCATTATTCCTAACAGAAACGATGGATTGGCTACCTGTTTATGGTCCAGAATGACTGCAAAGTGATTTTAAGCAAATCTTTTATGTCTCAGACAGAAATCAACTTTTTCCTTCAGGATGCTATGTCATATCATGTTTCTAGGATAAATATGAAACTGTTTTGACTGAAACAAAATTACTGCAAGGATAAATGTGCAAATTAAAACAAAAAAAGGCAAAAAAAGGACTCAATAATACTATTATCTACTGTGTAATACTAAACCATCCAAATCCAAATGAGGATTTGTGGTATATCTTTTACCAGCTTCTGAGAGTCTGTGAAAAGACTAGATCTAGTTTCAAGAAAGATCCTTCCGCAACACCTTTTAGCCAGCTGAATCTATTGAAGTAAATGGAGTCACATCAATTATTGAGAGAAAGATTGCAAGAGAATGAGGAAAAATCATCTTTTAGCAAAGAGCTCTCTAATAGGGAGTAGTTCCACAGCACAAAATGCAAGAATTACCTTTATTTGATACCCAGAGCAAAAGGAGAAAAAAAAATACTAGACAAAGTGGCAAAATTCTACTCTAGTAACAAGCATCTGTCCACAAAGAATAGGTAATAATCATTGTATGATAAATATGTGAGGTCCCAACACTGACTAGAAATGCATGACTGTAAGAATATGTGGCCAATAAACATGCATTCCTTGAAGATGAATAACTTACAACTAAGAAAGAGAAAAACGGAAAACCAAATGTTGTCTCTAGCATAATAAACAAGCAAAAATCTTGTTTATTTGTCTATATTCTTAACCATAAGGCATCTGGTATCTTTCTGTTTCATAGTGTATCAGTCATTTTTTAGTGTTTTATATACCCTAGAATAAAAGTAGAGCATCTCACGTGGCACAGCTTCCAACCTTAGCAAAGGCAGCCAAGACTCACTCACCAGTTACAACGCATTAAATCTTTACACTGGTGGGACTGACCACCAGTTTACACTGTCTGGATGCCTGAGCATCCAGTACTGGTATTACAGGACAAATCTTTCCAAATCCTTTAGCAACACTGCTAATACAAATATTATCTTGTGCCAGCACACTGTCAGGAATGGTGATACTGTCCACAGCAGTCTCAGAGAAGAAATAAAAAATGAGGAAAGTGAGGTGTAAATACGAAATCATGAAAGACAAGTTGGAAACGGGAAGTAAGGATCTTAGTACTCCTGCTTAAATAAGGAGTGTGGAAACATCTTTTCCTCTTATACTTTCCCTCTCTCAGTCTTCAGTCTTTGAAAAGGTGTCTGAGGCACTCTTCTGGGAATTCCCTTTGTTTCTTGACCACGTTTCTACCCAACAGGTAACTTCTTCTGAAAATGGCAAAATAGTTTTATACTTTAAGACATATGGATTTTGTAGTACACAGCTTTTGAGGTCTAAATTCTGGGGCTTACCCAAATTTTCTTTCAACTGAGGAGGCTAATGATGACATATATTTCAGTACACTTAATTCTCCTGAGGAATACCTTCAAAGTTGGTGGGAAAAAGCTTTGTAAGATCATATCCAAACTTCATAATGCTTTCTGTGTCATTTCTGTTACTTGGGTTTTTTACATTTTAGTAAATACAAACAAATTTTTAACTTGTACTGGAAAAAGAGATAAATATTCAGGCACAGTCTAGAGTAACAAATGTTTCCAGGGAAATTCACATGGTAGTGGAAATGGAAACAAAAATCCTACCTGGCAAAAAGCCAGCTAACTTTCTGCAATAGAAAAGTATACTAATTCCAGAACATAACATGAAAAAAGCTCTGATAAACATCCTGAATGCTTCATCCCCAGAAAAATTCCCTTCTACATAATGACTGCTGTTGCTGTGTGATCATCTCCTTCTGCATATCCCTGTGAAGAACTAGTACTCCAGGGATTTTTTTGCCTTTGATGACTGATCTGTCTCAGTGCCCGGTGGGAGTTTGCCCTTGCCTTCTGCAGAAGCTGGGTCAAGATCCAGAACAAACAATGACAGACTGCTGTCTGAACTTGTATGAACTTGGTGAAAAAAACCCCACCAAGTATAAGAGAAGTGGCAATGACATGAATTTAAGGGTAGTGTAGATTCTTTACCTGCAATATCAAGCAATACATTTCTGATTGATACTATAGGCCAGCTTTTCTCGTATCAAAGCAGAAGCATTCAAATTAAGCAAGTATGTCCAACTTGGCAAACTTATCTGTTGTTTTAGTGAACAGGCCAAGGATTGACTAGACACTAGATCAGAGCTGGCAAAAATCCTCGTGGTTGTACCAGATTGATTTATGCTGACTGAGGATCTAATAATATATTATCATCTAATAAAGTAAGGTATACAAGAGGCAATGTGTTAAAAGTTTTGATGGTTTTCTTTGCACTGAATCTATATTACTAACAGAAGACTTCAGAATTAATTCTGGAAACATCTAAAAACATCCATTTGCAAAACTTTTGGAACCAAGCCATTCTGGCAGCAAATATTCAGAATAGATTTGAAAATTATTCTCCATGCAAATCTTTTACTAAAAAAAAAAGTCCACGAAATTATTACTCTGCAGACCAGAAGAAATGCAAGCCCATTTCAATAGGTGTAAACTCTATTTTAGCAATTAGACATTAAAGAAAAGACTTTTCAGACTCATACAACCCTAAATTCAAGGGATTGCTACTAAATACATCTATGTATATCTATCATTTCAGTGAGATTCTTTCTGATTTGAATTTAACACACCTAAAGCTGATCCCAAAATATTTTAGCTTTTTATCCATTATAAAAACATCATATTGTTGCCTTTCCCTGGTCTTAAAATAAAGAGCCAGACACGGTTAAGGGAAACGGGGTTTTTACCTCGGTAGTCCAGGTGGAATGCACCAAAAAGCACCCACACAATAAATCACGTATACAATTTATAGACTTTGCAAATTAGCATATCTATCAAATATTCCCCAATGAGAAGCTTAAATGAATAGCGTGATATCCCCCCACCCCGAGGAATTCCCCCCTGGATGGGCCTATCTTATTTTACAGGATGTGTTCTAGAAAGGACCTTGGTTTCTCAGCATAGCGTGGGACTTTCTGGCCCCAACTGCGAGGCCTCCAGGACGTTTGGTCTCCTGGTTTAATGGAATATTAGGACTATGCTAAATTATTGGGCTTAAGGAATTACAAGTGTGCATGCTAAAAGCACTGAGGATACATAAAAGCTATATAAAAGGGTATATAATAGGTAAATAAAAGAAAAGGCAAAAAATCATCATGGCATCAGTATAATGCCAGAAGAAGTAGGTGCTTCACAGAGTTTCTCTTCTGATATTTCTAAGACATTTGCCACCTTCCACTTTAAGAAGGAACATGATGTTATTGCAAATACACCAGTGTAATTTTGTTAATGTAAATAGTATGCTCCTTTCATGTCTAGAATTTCTTAATTTTAAAATCTCAGTTGCTGTGATTCAACTAAAAATTTTGGAAATCAAACAGTTAAGAAGAAAAATAGTGCATGGTCAAGAATCTCAAAATATGCAGGTATCTTTGTTTCATGGTCCTTTAGGTCATTACATTATCAGCAAATCTCTGTTGCTGGTTTTACAGTTGCCCCAGTTCTTAATTTGACTTCATATACTACACTTATAAATTATTTTTATATAGATTCTCCTCCCTGATTTTATGAGACAACTGTTCTTAAATGCTGTTTATTAAGTATGAGGGGCAAGAAATAAAACTATTCTTTTCACAGATTACAGGGGTTTTTTCTGATTAACTATTTACTGTATTCACATGTTGATTTATAACTAATGTAACAGAAAGGTAACTATGCAAAAATCCCAAGGGTAGGAACGGTCAAAATTGTCCAGTTAGTATTGGCCGACTGTCAGGCTGATTTCTGCTTTTCTCCTGAACCAAACCTGTGATTCTCTACCAAGATTAAAAGTCTGTGTTGGGAAGCAATTCTTACAAGTAATATAGCCCTTTATCCTTCATAGTTCCTTAATGTTATCTCTGCTAGACCCGCATATAGAGAATGCATTTTAAAACCTAAAATCACAAAAAGTAGCAGAAACCCAATATCTAAAATACATGGTTTGGATCTTCAGCTGGTACAAACTTTACCTCACTGCAAATATTGATGCAAGAACCCGGTTACAATGCTCTTTGTTTCTCCACTCCTCATGTCCAACAACACAGAAGTGGATTTTTTAGTTTATTCCCCCGTCATTGGACCTGATACACCACATAGACGGGAAAGCCACCACTTCACACAAGCGGAACATTCTTGAAGGCAGCTGTTTGCACAAGCAAAACCACATGGCATCCAACGAGGCTTATGCTAAGGTTCACATTAAACAGAATTGTGGAGCCTTACGTGGGGATCCTCCAAGTGTTATTCCTACTTATGCTGCTACTGCGCACAGAGCCGACACAGCTGCTACTCTTCACAGAACAGCATTTTACCTGCACAAGGTGTAGAGACCTCTACTTGATTTGGGATGGACTATTCCTGGAGAACTGTTTCCTTGGTCACAAATGTTTGTGAATGCAACAGCATTCATGGCTGGACAACATCATGATAGCACCACACTAAGCTTGTCTGTATAAAGTTCCTGAGCAAATGACGGAAAAAGAAGTGAGTTACTAAATGAAAAGGAAAAAAAAAAGTTAGGACACTAAAATTCCTGATAAGAAAAAACTTTAAAACATTGATTTCTGTGTGGTTATCACTGGGTGACTCCTTTTGCATATTTATGATATTAAACAGCTTATTGCCACACATTATAATTCTCACAGCTTTGAGATTGGTTTGTATGTTCTTAAAAAATTTTCAAAGATATTTCTTGAAAAGTTATATTTACCAGAATGTGTGATTTTCAACCTATTTTGGAATGGAAACACTCCCAGTAATATCAGTGTGCATCAGTTTGTAAAGTTATTGCAAATCATTCCAAATTATACCAGGAATCTACAGGAAATCATACTGTTACATAATATGATTTAGAATTTTGAGAAAAATAATGAATAGGGAAAAGTGACTGATATGCATTAATAGCCATACAGTGTAATTATTCAATGAATGCAAACGAGTACAACAGATTTTGACAACTAAAATATCGTGAAATAGTTACAGGAACAGATAACTCTCCAACATATATCCCCTCAGGCAGATATACCGGGAAATGCCCCTCAACATTCAGGCTCCTTTTGGTTTAAGGTATTCACAATTAAAGCTTCCATACTCTCAGACTGAGGCCAAGCAAGGCTTTGTTGGAATCCTTTAGCTGCCAGATGAACAGAGACCCAGAACTTTCAGAAATTTTTCTTGCATCCTCTTGCAACAAAGTGACTGCCAAGGTTAACTGTCAGATACTTGTAAGGAGCAGTAAATCTCAAAGTGAGAAAGGTATTTCCCATTGTTTAGTATAAAAAAAAAATCTTATTGGAATATATGTGAGAGGGAAAGACAAACTGTGCTTTGAAGCCTGAGCCTTTTTCAAGACTTAACATCCTGAGTCTTTGCACCAAAAAACATTTGCAAAGAATTAATATGTGAATGGGAGCTAGCAATTCAGCAGCCATTAGGGAGACAATTACAGACCGCAGTTTGAGGCTTTCCAGGGCACAGTCAGCTTTCTATACTAAAAGAACAAATCTATTAGCTTAATTTTTCCTGGTTTGGCTATGAATATAGCTCACAATTAGTTTAGAGTTTCATTTGGGTGGTTTCTCTGATTTTTCTAAATATCTACATAAAATTCCTCCAGCAGTGTTTTCTGGCATACACCACTCCTGTTCCTGTATATGGAATACTTCCAAATCGGATTGCTTATGATATTTTCTTCCTGCACGCTATATTCCATCAGAAACACCTGTGACTTTTAAGTTCTTTCAGCATCTTGGTATTTAGAGAGTAGAATCTGATACTTAAACTGTACAAGCAGCAATCCTCTGGTCCTCTAGGAAAAGAATTTTTAAAAGCAACCAAAACTGTGGATAGTACCATTTTTAATCATGGTAAAAATGCAATCAAAATAGAGTCTTGAGGATTGCTCCACTGAGCTTGCAGATACAATAGTACCTGTTTCTTTTTTTCTACACAACCCTTGTTTCCTCACCCAAGGAATGACATGCAATGTTTTCTCTTTTAGCTTGAGTGATGGAGCTTTCTGAAAATTTATTCTACTTGCACTCATTTGGCAGAGAAATTCTCCAGATAAGGTTTTAATTTTTTTCTTAGAAGTAGTTTAAAACGTCATATAGCCTGTGATCACTACCATAGATCAGAGAGCATCCATTTTACCTGAACTTAGGTAATAATTATTGTGGTGATGGACAATGCACGTGTTAACACTCATCTTCTTATTACGTACCGCAACATGCTTTCAAAAAAAATTGTAAATATCAGATTGCACATGAGCTTTCATTCAGATTCCTCTGTGTTGTCAGCTATAACTTATAGGTAAAAAAATAACTCCCTTCATCTCTGTTTTCACACATCTTTTAGAATATAGATGACAGAACAGAAAAAATACACGTGGATATTTTGACATCAATAGCACGTAACAACAGTGCTTATAAATAAAAGATTGGGAAGTAGGAAAATTAAAATTAAAAAGGCAAATGAAAAGTTATAGAAGCATAGCTGAGGTCTACACCATATAACAAGGAAGCACAAACAATTCAACAGACATTCAATTTCTCTAAGTGTGCAACCTCTAAATATGAAATTATCTTTCCAAATTCATTCTTATGGCAAGTGGAACATCAGCTGTGATCTAGATCCTGTTTTCTTCCCTACCTGAAGTTGGAATAAATATCTTGGATATGAAATTAAATCATTCATTCAATGAAATTAATCTAATAAATTATTAGAATCTTAAGACCAGTATTATATAATCGATATGGAAATCATTGTCTGGGAAACTATTTATTTAGACCAAAAATCATCTTAAAGTTTTAAGGATCAATGCTGTAGAAGACAGAAAACAAGATAGAATATTGCTTGTGTTTTTGAAAATCTTTGATTCATTCTATAGAACAGAATGAGCAGCCGTGTAAACATCAGCCCAATGATTAGGGAAATCTCTTACAAGGTGAAACCAGTATGAATGGAGTACAAGAATGTGATACTGACAATACTTAAACATCCTTGAAATTTCAGCATGCATTATACAGTAATTCTCTTATTCTATATGAATGTATATGCAAGAAATTGAAATCCCATTGTGAGAGATAAAGATATATTTGTTGTATAACCAAAAATCAATGACAGTGTAAGTACAAAAACTCAGTTTGATCACTCTTGCTACATTAAGCACAATAAAGTCCAAAGCAGTAATATACATAATTAGTGCTTTGAAAGGAGATATTTCCCAGAACTGAAAAGAATTTTGAGCCAAGGCACCTGGCAGAAAGAATTTAAGCAGAAAAATCACATATCAATTAGAAATTAACTATGGATATTTTGCTTCGTCCAAAAGGTAATAAGCCTATAACCAACCAACCAAACAAAAAACAGTAAACAAAATAACAAGAGAGCTATAAAACTAGAGTGATACCTTGAAAATTCAGAAAACCAATACTAAAAAAATACAAATTAGAAGTTGGAAAATGGGAAGGAAAAGAATATAAAACATTAAAACACAACAAGAATAATGACAATGAGAAAGAATATTTCATACATAAGGATTAAAGTTGCCTAGGTCTATTATTCTATGGAAATGGTACATCCATAAAATGATAGAGAAGATGCAAAAGAAGATGGTCAATATTGATTGTATGTGGAAGTAATCACAGTAATGTTTCAGAATGGACAGGCATAATGCCACCAGAATGATAATTCTAAAAACATAGTGCCATTGTTTATCTTGGAATTTTAAAATCAAGTAAGATTAATGTATTGATTTTTTCAGTGATTTATCCAATAAAAAATTATATTTTTAACTGCACCTTTCATATCGCCTCATCCACCACCTTCTCAATACCTTAGCGTTATTTTTCTCCTGTGAGTACTTTAATTTTCTATAGCGATCATCTTTTGCTAGTGGTGTCTCAAGTGTCATTTTAAGCGACTAAAACAAAAAGCTTTTGGCTACTTCTGTGTTAACAAATCAAGCACTTCCAGGGAACATTCCTGGGCACTGGAACTTGAATATGTTAAACCCTTAGAACACTCCCTGGCACCATTTTTCCTGGGCCAGCAAGTGCTCTATCAAACAATTTCCAGGTATGGCCTGAATGTTAATGCAGTCCTGGAACTGATCTCAAAGGATGTACCACCTGCTTTGGTGTCTAAGATGATAATGGATTTTCTTCTCTGCCCCTTGGCCTCAGTGCCAGAGAATAGTCCCAGGTGCATAGTTGCCTTGCAAACACGTAGCCTTTTGTGTCAGATCAAATAAAGACAGATTCAAAATTAATGTCTCAGATTCTTAGCCAATTAATGTCCTTTCACATTTTTGGCCATGAGTTTTAACTGTTCCCAGGAGCAAAGTCACTTTATCTGACTATTTTCAAGCTGCATTTTGGGCTTAAATACCCTTGTACTATAAACCCCAGTTTTCTGTCCATTTTTCATATTGTGATCTTGATAGTATAAGCTTCCTGTACACAGTTTTATTAGGTATAACATGCCCCTTGTAAAAATAAATAGGTTTCGTTCAGAATAGGTCTTCAATCTTTCTCAGTCTTTTTAACGTCTGCTTTTTTTTTATTTCCACCTGGCTTTGTAAGTTCTCAGCAATACAAAACAAATCTAGCAGTTTTCTAAAGGACAGTGTGAAAAAAACTTGAAACCCATAGTTTTGTATGTTGTCTTTCAAGCTTAGAATGGTCTAGGCAGCACTTTCTCCAGATGAAGTCTCACATCTCATAGGTATGAAATAAGCATTTAAAGAACTCATGGCAGCTTACCTGAATAACATTTAAAGTATAATCTTGGTGAACATGATATGTGACTGTCTAAAATCAGTGCCTGATTTCCCTGTTTAGAGGATGGAGACACCTCTGTAAACCAGAAAAGGGACAGCCATTCTGCCCAGCAGAAGCACCATCTGCAGCTCCAGTGGCATAAATCAATCCCACCTCCCTCTTCAGGCTCTGGGTAATTCAGACATCTACATTTGCCTTTAGAAGTTCACAGAACAAGGATGCAGCCTATCCTTGGTTTTTTCTTGATAAGACCATGTATTCACTGGGCTTATTTTTCTTTGGCCTAACAGATTCATGATTAGAGAATGCCAGCAGCAAAGAAGAAATTTTAATTCTTGTCTCAATTTTGTTCAAAAGAAAAATCTTTAAGCACACAAATATGGATTAGCTGGATGGAAGCTCCTTGCCTTCATTCCCTTTTGAAGGCAAAATGCTGAGCACAGAAGTAAGCCAGAAGTAAAAACAGCCCCTCTGCAGATGAATGGAGTGAAAAATATCTGTAAAAGGATCTTGGAAATTCCCAAGCTATGCTAGAATATGCCTAGTTAATATTGATGCCCAGAATTTTAGGACATCTTGAAGTTAAGACTTAATATTCCTGTCTGAAACACAGATGATTTTAGGCATTCAAATTCTTACTTGGGAAGGAAGGGACCGTAGGTCAACAGCTATAGTACTAAATTAAAAATGCCCAGGAACTGCTTTCAGCACTGAGGCAACCAGTTTGTGTCATTAATAATAAATGGTTTTACCCTGCTAAAGCAGGATGGCTTCATCCAAACTGTAAGCTGGAATTTTTATAGCACTATTTAATTTATTGCTATAGATGTTTTAGGTGACATGGATCTCATCCAGAATTAGCACAGTTCCATATCTGAAACAGTCTTCAGCAAAGTACTGCATTTTATCAGCTGTTTTTCTTTTTTGTTTTCCTCCACAAATGCCTACATTTTTCTATGTGTGATTAGTGGAGTCTGCTCTCATTAACTGATTCCAGGGTTATATGATCACTGTTGTTAGAACAAATAAAATTTACATTATCCACAGTGCATATTTTTTCCAGTTTTCCAAGAACCAGTCATCTTAACACACCTACAATCTTCTATTACCCTGGATCATCATTTGCAGCTATTAATGACATAAGATGAAGTTAGATATGGGGATTAAAACAAGTTATTTCCTTTGGAGACTGTTGCTACTACTTCTGCTTAACAACATTATGGTTGCTCCAATGCTATTCATTTTCTGCCTGCTAAACTGAAAAATCCAGATCTTCCTTCCACTCCAGCTCACAATTTTAGCAGAATTTCTGTCTTCTCTAAACACTATGTTTTGTTCTGCTTCATTGCTGCAGTAATTTTGTTAAGAAAGATTCTCATATGTTTCATGGGTTGTGAAGAGTGAGCACATTTTACAAGATTCAAACATGACATTACGGAAGCCAAATAGCTTAGCTGTTTTCCAACATATTGGACCTTTTTATGAATAGCAAAATTATCCAGGGGACATAAAATACTCACAGAACCTTTCTTTGATATATAAGTCGTCAAGTTTTAGGTATGAACCAGCTTCCAACTGCTGAAGGAGAAGGAACTTCCCCATAGGCAGCAGCCTGTTACACCAAGCTGAAACATCTGCTTCCAACCACTGCTGGACAGAAATACACACATAGTTCTCTGACAATAATTTACATCTTTTATTGTTTTCACCATTAGTAGCATTCTTCGCAAACATTTCCCACTATTACTCACAGTCCTAATATAGTGAATTTGCCAGTGTCAAGCCCATGGTTTATTATCATCCTTTGTCAGATATGCCTGTACAAATGAATGCATACAGAAAAAAAGGTGGGAAACAAATTGGTTTATGCATCCAAGTCAGAAACTCCATTATAAGAAATCCATTCAGCCAACAGGGGAAAAAAATAAATCCAGATAAACCACACAAACTTTGCAAGTAAAGCAATAGTGCTTAACTTCTGGATTTCTCCATCTGACTGCCAAATGAAAAAGGAGAGTCAAAGAGTAAGATATCCTGTCCTGTAAAAACTTACTGAGAACACACCAATGCTCAAACAGTAAGATTTTCCAGGAAAACTGGAATCCCACTGTATGTTTTCCTCAGAGAGGCAAAGCAGATTGGACTCATGCATGTGATTAATTACAATGACCTGCCAGAAGGCCACACCATGACCCAAAAATGAATGCATAAAGGATAGCAATGTTATAAAACAGGCAGTGAAAAAAGTCTGAAGGAAGGCAGAATTTAATAGGGAGCCAGTAAATTAGCTGTCAGGCTGGAGAAAACAAGACAGGAAAAGGAGTAGCTCAACGGGAGACAGAACGTTCAGGGGCTCAAGCTGTCATAATAGAACAGCTGGAACAGAAGAGCTTTTTCCTATGGTGGCTATTTCTTCCCATTTCTATTTTCTGCTGGGATCTTGGGAGAAAAAACAGACTCCGTGTATGACTTCCCTTTACTTTGTTCAGGAATTCACTGGAACATGAGGACTCAGATTACATTAATGTCATTTAAGACAAATAAATCAGAACTTACATCAGCAGAGATCATTGCTGGTGAAGTGCTCTCTAACATGACCTAGCAAGCTGGCCATGTTTTGTCCAAGTGTGAACATGCACAGCACTCACTTAGTTTTGAATATCCATTAAAACAGCAGTTTAAAAAAGAGCTCTCCCAACAGGAAACAGGCAAAATTGTCTAAAGCTTTGAACACTGGAAGAGCACATTTTGTTTCCAGTTCTGCCAGTGAACTGCTGTTCTTTCTCCATCTGTCAAGTTTCTCAGGTCATGCCTGACAGTAATGAAGTGTCATGTAAGATATAAACACACCATGAACTTGATAAAGAGGCTTGATAAAAAAAATGCTATTAATTTTAATTAAGAGTGCTGAATTAACTAAATGGCCATTGTTGCCATGGACTTTAGGGTTTTTGTCAATTAAAGAAACCAAATAGCTTCAATTACTTCCTACCTTCCTTTGTCTTCTGTCTCTTTATTGCCTAATTAAATGTGATGTGAATGCAATAGTAAAGAAACTACAGTAACATTGCATGCTGTTTAGAATTTATAAAGTTTGGTTGGTAGGTACCTCTGGAGGCTGTCTAGTCTAACCCCTGTCTCAGGGCCAGCTACCTAGCCAGGTCAGGGTGTTCAGGGCCTTGTCAAGTTGAGTTTCTGCTGTTTCAAGAATTAAGATCCTGTAGCCTTTCTTCTCCAGTGCTTAACCTATGTCACAATGAAATTTTTATCTCCATATCCAGCTGGAGTTGCTCTTGCTGTAGCCTGTGGCTGTTGCCTCCTTTCACTGACCATCACAAAATCACAGAATACTTGGAGTTGGAAGTGACCTCTGGGGATTAACCTATATTATTTGTGTAGGGGTTGATTCCACCTATCAGAGGGATCCAGCCATTCAGGTCCTTTTGAAAGGATCTCCTTTTCGACACCCTGCTGCCATCCAGTAGGGCCCAAGTGTCCCCAGGTTCCTGTATGACCTCTGTCATTCTGCTGAAGATGTCTGAGCCAGGCTGGGGCATTTCAAATGACACTCAGGAATCACTGTACTGATTGCTGATTAAGTAAATAATCCTCAAATATTTGTAAGTCACACTGAACCATATTTTCATTGCCTGTAGTGGAAGTTTCAGTGCTTCAAATGCCTGTAGATGCATCCAAGTATCTAATGCCCCCAAGCATCTAAGTGGAGGTGTCTTTGGTGCCATCAGTGTCTGGGCTACTCTAAAGTGGAGTGACAGAATTGGCACTGCAAACATTACCTGTGATAATCTCGCATCAGTGACAGTGGCTTTAGCTACCTTCTGCTAACAAAAGTGGTTCTAAAAATAGGCTTTCAACAGAATTGTTGAGCAATATTAAAGATATTGTCTGGGAAAGAATACAATACAATTGTACTATTGAAAGGGGTCTCTAAAATACAGCGAGTCATGAAAATTATTCCGTGTTAGGCTGCTACAAAAAAGCAGAACATACCATACTCAGATAGATAAACAATAGTTTTGTTCACAAAACACGTGAAGTAACTTGTCAGTAGCATGATCTCAGGGGGAGCACCATGTCCATTTTTGGGCAGTGCAGATCAAGAAGAATGTGGGTCAGTCCAGACAAGCAACAGAAATGACTGAAGGTCTTAAAAACATGGCCCATAAATGTTGAAGGAATTAGGACTGGGTAACCCAGATAGGGCTGAGGGAACAAAACTTGGCCTGACTTAAATCTTTTCTGACTTTAAAAGTGACAAAGAGAACAAGGAGGACATAAAGACGCAAGGCCATTTCTGGTGCTGATTGGTACTAAAGATGTTTGGCCACAATGATTTATTTCTCCCATGCATGTGTATCAGGAGCAAGGTCCATGCAGCCAGTTCATCCATCACTACTGCTTAGCTCACCCTCATGAGCTAGGCTTTTGGCAGCAGAAGGCTCTCAGGAAATATGGAGCTACTGCCAAACACTGAGGACTGTCCAATCTTGTAGCCTTTTTTTCCTTATACTGTGCATCAGCTTGTATTTTTACAAAGAGTGTTTACACCACATAAAGAGCTGAGTCACAGGCAAGCTACACAAATTATTTCGTGATGAAGACTGACCGTATTTCTGTTTCTTTACAAGCAGAATCCAAGTGTAACTATCAGCTGAGAGTTAAGTCTGAGAGCTAAGCAGTGCTGTGGGGTTGTGCACAAAAAATGTACTTCTGTTTAAAAAAAAAACAAAACAAATCCATCTATTAAAATCTGGTGCCAGGGATTAGCAAGGGCCAGCTGCTGCCTAAGGGCAATGAAGGTGAAGGTGATCCAGGGCAAGTCATGCCCTCACCAAGCAGGTGCAGTCCTACAGGGCTGAGCAAGGAGGGCAGAGCCTTGGGCTGGCAGCAGGGTCCGTCAACAGCCCCAGATCCGGGTCCACAACTGATGCCAAGGATCCCATCAAGGGCAAAAAAAGATAAAAATAGCAACAGATACAAAACAGTTTGGGCAGGGTCAGAGAGGCTGTGGCCAAGCTTAAATGGTGTCCTGGCCCGACAGGCAGGGGTCTGGAAGGCCAGGCAGGATTAGCAAGGTCTGTCAGTTCTCTCATGGCTCTGGAAGGCTTCAAAGGAATAAAAAAATGACATATTCTTGATTTAATGCACACTGGACTGATTTTAAGAGTAGCTGTACTTAAAAATAATTGATGCTACACAGCACTTTAAAGTCCAAAGGAAGATAGATTAAATTGAATAAATACAATTATTTGTTCACTACTATTGAACTCAAATATAGACATTTCTACCAAGAGAAAAATGTATGACGTATTTTCTAGTAAATACGGGGCTGAAATAAAGATTTTTAGTCTTGACTTATGCTTGGAGTTTAAGTTTACCAAAATCACATCTTGGGTTGATGGCAGAACCAACCATGCCAAAATCTTTCCTAATACTTACATGGTTTTGGAAAAAATCTCATGAAATCTCCTGAGAATTGTTGTTTCTTGAGAATCTTGGCTGCATCTCAAATGGGAAACAGGCTCTTCCAGCTTTGGGATTTTACTGGAAACCATAAGCAAAGGAATGATGTTGAAGCTGGGAATTCAAATGTTTCCCCGCCCTTCTTGGCCAGAGATTAGATGAGCTGGATGTGACATACAAGTTTCAATCCATCTGTTCTTTCAGGCACTATCAGATACATAGCTCATTTCTCTGACAGCAAACGCTCTGAATAATTTGTATTACTTGCATTCTGCAATATCCTTGGTGATCCATTCTCCTTCTCCACTTCCCCCACAGACACAGACTTCGCTATTCATCAAGTACTCCTCACCTCATTGTACTGTGAGACAGCTGTGCTCTCATGAATTGCTTTAGACCGTTTGGCTGCAAAAGCTGGCTGGCAATCCTGTACAGCTGTAACCTTGGCCCGCTAACTTTCTAATGAAAGCCATGCCACAGTGGGTACCAAGGGGAAAACAAATACACTTTTGTCCACGGAAAGTCTGGCAGGGAAGCAGATCCACTTTTGTTCAATAACAAATTTCCTTTGACTGCAGCCCTCCCTTTGATTTTTTTCACAGTTAGTCAAATTGACAGAATAGCCAAGGGCAGGAGGAGACCTACAGTACTTTGGGGTACAGCTGCCAATAATTTGAAACAAAGAATCTATGGACAATTAGCAAAGAAACTGCTAAATCAATTCTTAGAGTGCTGCCTTAATGGGAGGTGGTTTCATTCCTCAAACTGGTTTTGTATGCACACACATTCAGTAGAAAAGCCTGGAGCAGCACGGAATGTCTGGCATTTCTGCTGTCAGTGTGCATGTACATTGGCGTTCGCTATTTTTAGAAGCCCATCACATCCAAGTATGCATGAATTCTCACGTAACCTCATAGCATGAACAGCTCACAGGAGTCAGGGATGTGAGGCTGTATCAGATTAAGCACACAACTGGGTTGCTGCAGTGTTTTTCACACAAACACTGCTGCATATTCCAATCCAGGGGCAAATGATACAGTAAGATTAAAATGGAGAAGAGAAGCAGGAAAGGCTATGGTAGCTGGGGTATAGCATAGCTTTGCAGGGCAGAGTTAAATTCATCAGCCTGGAGATGGCATGGGGAAGGCTCAATGTTCAGTGCATTTTAGACAGCCATATGTCTTTTGCATGTGGCCCTAAGAAAATGTTTCTTTCTTAGGGGAAATTTTCTGTAAATATGAGATTTCTGCTGGGTCTACTGTAGTTTTCTGACCCATGCCCAGAAATGAAGCCTCATTTTTTCTCTCTTGGCCAGACCATCTGACAAGCAGCCTTTAAGTGCCTTCACAGCAGAAGTAAAACAGGGTCAGCTCTACAAAGAAAGCCCAGGGAAGGCAATCTTTTGAGAATGCCTGGTTTGAGACATAGTTATTCATGTAAGAGAAAGGGGCAAATTTGAACTGGAACTTTCCAGAGCTTTTTCAATTTCCTTTTATTTCCAAAAAGAATAAGGATACTATTTCTCACAATGCCAAAGCCCAGCAAATGTAAGGAAAACATTTAAGAAAATATCCCAGTGTTAGAGATAGAAGTTTTACTGGTTCAGCCACAGAACAATTTTACAACAAGCTTCCACTTAAAGAGGGCACTGTTTTAAAGATAGGGCAAGGATCTGTAAACTGCTGAGTGGTTTTAGATCCCTGAAATTTTGCAAGCCAAGCAGAGGACAGTTTAAAGTGTCTTGCATCTCTGCTCTAGCACCAAAACATCCAAAATCACTTGACATGTAAACGATTAGGTGCACTGAAAAAATAAACAGGACAATATTCCACCAGGGTACTTCTGAAAAAGCCTACTGTTTTTTCAGTAAAATAGGGCAGAAATAAATGTGAACCATGGGTCAAGTATTTCTAATTTTTTTTTTCATTGAAGTGCTTAATCAGACTTTCAGTATTTAATTTAATCACCAAATCTTGGGCCTAAAGCCCTTTGTTGAGGGAAATCCAAGTTTAGAACATAAATACAACATTCCTGCATAACCCAGCTTTGATCTAATGAATAATAACATGGAAGGATTCTTGTTCTATTACTCCCAGAACACAAATGAAATGGCCTTTGTGTTAACTTTCTCTAGTCTCAATTACATCTGCATGTCATTTAGGTCTAAGAAGAGTAAGACAAAAGGAATTATAATTCTGTTGTCTTAAGAACAATCTCTGCTTTTGGACACAGAGGTTTTAAAACGGTTAAAAAAGTCAATTTTAATTGACTTTTTACCCCCCTATTTTTATTTTAAGTTTCTTTTAAAAAGCAGAATGAAGAAATGGAAAAAAAATGAGCTAATGAGATGACTAGTGCTACTTGTTGCTTCTTGTGAGCTTGTCCAGAGTTCATAATGTTAATTTCCTTAAGAGAGGAGATAAAGTCTTACATAAATAAAGACAGCATGGTATTGTGCTACTGGAATTGTACAGGCTTAAGGTAGCCTGTAAAAATACTGTGTATGAATATGCTGAATGTCTTTCTAGTCCCTATGGTAACCAAAGGAACAATCAGTTGCTCTGAGGACAAGTGGAAAAGAAATCCTATGAGAAAAACAGACCCTTTCTGACTAGAGCAAGGAAAAGGCATGATCTCTGCAGCCTCCCAGAAGTAATGTATACTGTCATTATACCTTTAAGTGTGCAAACAAAGATCCAAGTATCAGAAACAGGATGAATAATAAAGAGCTGGCACGAGGCTCTGTGGTTTTATGATCGGGCTTGAGGTACAGAGGTAATTTTCAGCCTGTAATTATTATTTCTCTGCTACTGCCAAGGCTTCCATAGACTAATCTCTCCTCTTTCAGGGTTTCTAATGGGATATCCTCTGAACAAAGTCCCACGGCTCATTTTCCTCAGCGCCCAACATCAGTCATCTTTAGAGGTGCATCCAAGCCACTGCCAGGTATAAGTAGGATTTCCTTACTCCAGAGCAGAAGTACCTATTACCACCAGCATAAGATATCTGTAGCATTCCCATCAGAACTCACTAAGCTGAGTTTCTCATCACAGCATAATCTTATGCAGACTTTCATAGAGAAAAATATTAATTGTTCATAATGTTGAATATATAAGAGATCCGCTCGGTACACTGAAGATACGTAATCTTGTTGTTTTTGCTATAGAGATCTCAGAGAGCAGGAAGGAAACATTCCTGAGGAACATGAGAGAAAGGAAGAGGATCTGGAGAATGAATTTGCAGCAGAGAATTGGAGGAACTAGCTGGGTAAGATGAACACCTGGCATAGTAATTGAAGTTCATAACATGATTTAACTTTTGGACATCAAATCAGTACCAAACATTTAAAACAATGTATGTTAAATACACTTTGTAAAAACATATCTACGCACCATATTAAAATGTCACTAGAATACAACTGTATTAATAACTGTAACAGTGAACAGTTCATAGCCATAACCTATTTTAGTCATTGTCTAAATCACTAACGGAACATCCCACAATGCTCAAAGTAGCAAAACAGTGTTTTCTACCAAATGATTGCTTAAAAATATTTTCTTGCATCTCACTCTAAAGCTTGAAGAGCTCTTTTGGGCAGCACACCAGAGACATGACTGCCTCTGAAAGGGACCCTTTATGTTGTATCTCTGATCTAGGAAACAATGTCTCTAAATGCAAATTTAGAAATTCTTCGCCTCATCATTCTCAGCAGGCATTGTGTTTTGAAAGCTCTCTCTCTCCCATTATTTGAAAAGGCACAATAAAAAATTCAACACATTTAGTGTACCACATAGAGAAAAATGTATTTTTCATTCCTGCACATTGCTTCCAGAATTTTAGCAATAAGTGTAACTGAACTAGCAAAGCTTCTCAGACCAGAGGGGAAGCAAGATCCCTTCCACCTGCCCTAGGTAAGGGAAACTGTTTTCTTGGCAGTTTTTGTGTGTGGCACCTCCTAGGCAGAAATATGTGTACATTTGCTCGGTTTTGGAATTCCATACGGCTAAATTGGAATTCCACCATATGTGGAATGATCTGGACAGAGTTCCAGGACACATGGAGCCCACTGGATGCGATGCAGAGACTGACCTCTCAGAGCTGAAGTGTACATTTGCACCAGGTCTGGTCCATCCAAAATATGACCTTTCAGTGAACCATAAGCACAATACAGTTAATACAGCAATCTCAATATACATCATGCATTACTAGCCTTCACTGTAGTAATTATCGTTAGTGGCTAACAAAAACCAAATCACACTCACAGGTTCCTGTAATCCTCAAACTCATACATGTCCATCTGGTAAAGATGTCAGCATATTGATAGCATATACCAATTTACTTTCCAAACCTAGAAATTGTATTTTTCATCTCTTATATTTTATGAGGTAGAAATTTTTACCATTATTGTTGTCTGTCTTGATGCAAGGAGCCCAAATCCCTCATGCTTTTTTACTGCATTTATTTACTTTCCAACACGCCTTCTCTCTCCCTGGAGAATGCAAGTGTCAGAAAAGTGATGACTGTGAGAGGATGGTGTTAGCAGCAGCAGGAAGAAGATGGATGCAAGATCCAGGTAGGACAAAACTGCAAAGCAAGAACATTTGCACTCACCTTTTTATATCCTGTCCCCTTTATCAAGACACATCTCTTGCTGCTTTTAAGGCGTATGCTTCAAACATCCCTAACAATATGAGGTCAGTCAGTGTATCTTAAAAAATCAGCAAAAGTGCCTAGGTCTGCAGAGTCCTGGGGAAAAGAATAGTGCCACTTCAATCACATGAGTGCATCATTAATCAAGTAGTAAAAAAGTTCTGGGTTTACAGAGTTGTACTTTTTCTCCAGTCACACTGGATTTTGTCATCCAACAAACTGTTGGTAGAGCATGACAAAAGAAGAGAAAGAACAAGATCTTTGGATTAACAGAGCTCACTGTCACTCGATGGGAGGACTGCAAATATTGATAACACACTGGGCTGGGCATCCAATTCAGGTATCCAAGTGAAGAGCTGTTTTTCAGTCCTGCATGCGCTGAGGGAGAGCCTTAAGGAAGATGACAATGGCAGACTGAAGATCATTGCTCTTCCCTGCTACACATTTCTTGGCCAAAAATTGAAGGAGAATTAATGAACACTATAAATAAGGAAAAATAAATATAAAAAGACGAAAAGAGATTACAATAAAGCAGAAATCAGAAACATGCATAAGCCAAAAAACAAGCAGCAGTCTAAATAGAGACAGGTTGGCATCAGTTCAAGCTATAGGACTTAAAATAATTTAAGGCAGTCACCTTTGAAAAGAAGTCATAAAAATGCCTTGGTTATATCAACAACTTAAGCCTTTCTACAGAGTAAAATCTCTGGGGTTTTTTTTCCCTGTTTTCTCTGTTTTTTTCATGCATCTTGCATTTCTCTCAGGTCCTATCCCTCACAGATAAATTTTCCTCATGCTCAGAAAAGTATTATTTAGAGTACTTAAACCCAGGTTTTTAAAAATTGTATTGATAAGCAATGGTATTTTTCTGGGTCTTTGACAAGGGGTGACATTTAAAAATAATACTAAGTTAATGCAACACAAATTTTTGCACTATTATTTTTACTGTATTATGGCTCAAAATAACAGCAAGGCAGTTAAAAGTATAGACACTTCTGAAAAGATAAAAATGCTTTGCCATCTAAAACGATGAACAATTAAGAAAAACTAATGTATGAAAATCGTGCTACCATAAAATGGCCCAGAATTGTTATGGTGAACGCTTTTTGCTGTTTAAATGCAGATAAAATATTGTTTAAAAGTATTTTTAAAAAACTCTTTGTAAAATGCCTTGTCACAGAAAACATAAATGGTATTGGTTATGTCCCAAGTAGAAATAAGCTAAAATATCCATGGGGTCGTAATGATTTTCCAGAAACTCCTTGAAACTGTGAAGTGTGTCTCAAGGAGGATTTTCCTGACGAAACAATGTACAAATAGCTTCAATAAAGTAAGCAAAGGAATTAATTCTGGGAGAAGGGATCTACTCTGAGTTACTAAGAAGTTGCTCTCTCCTCATGTATCACTGTCAATTTAAATGAAGGATACTACAGCTCAAACCACTAGAGAAAAGTAAAACCTGGGACTGGTAACTCATTACCCCATCATAGACCTTGGGCTGCTGGGAATATCCTCTGCCCCTTTTTGGCTCAGTACAGGAAACTGTTCAACCCATCTGTCTATCTCACTGCCTTCTTACCCCTTTGCACACACAGAGGAAAATGTAGGTGTAGCGTGGAGGCCAGTGGGCCTGTGTACAAGGGACAAAGAGAGTCCACTGGTGCAACAGTCCCTAGTACCAAAGATTCCTTCCAAAGTTAGGGTGACAAAAGAGGCTTCCCCCCCGCCATGCTCGGCTTTGCTATGTTAACATACCCCAGTTCTGCTTCCCCGGTTGGCCTGTTGGCCTCCCTGCCCCTTGTTACCTTATATGTCCCTGCCCTAGAAGGTTCTCCACTCCCTGTTTCCCCATTGGCCCTTGCCCCATCGCCACTCCCTCAGAGTTTTCCTATTGGCTTTCTCACCCTAGTCCCGCCTGTGTACCGCCCCTGTGCCCTCAGACCATTGGTCTCTGATGCTTGATCGCTCCTGTATTTAAACCCAGGCCCTCCAATGTTCTTTGTCTTCGTCCCTGGAGCCCTTGACGTGTGTGGCTGCAGCAAACCACTCCTGTGGAACCCCATATGAAGACCCTTCCTGAATCTTTGTCGTCGACCCAGTTTAAGGAGCTCTGTGTGTGTGTGTGCGTGTATGCATGTGTGAGTGTGTGGTGGTCCTGCCGAGCGGCTTCGCCTTGGAGATGTTTTCGGAAGGTCACGGCTCCTCACCATCCAGCACCGCAAACTCGGAGCGCAACAGTGCAGCTAGCTAGTTTAGAAAGAAAATTTGTTCCAAGCTGTTATGTTTCTCAAGTGAATGTCAGATGAATCCATAATTGTGGAACCTCTTGAAACATTTCCAGCCTTACACAACATGTTGTTTTTAGGGCTCCGGTAACATCTGTAATGTGTGGGTCTGCTGAGATTTGGAACAGATGCATTATTTTCCTCAGCCACCTGGAAGAAAGTAAAATATTGAAAAAAGCTGGTTTATAAGGACTCCCTGGTGTCCACAAACTGGTCTGGTTAATAAAAGAGAAAATATTTCTGATTTTTTTCAGCTGCAAAACAAATAGTAAACATATAATTGCTGCTTTCTGTCAAGGACATAAAAATGTCAGGAGGCTTGCAAGGCTTAAAATCAACACAGAGTAGCTTGCCTAGTGTCCTGGTTTGGGGCTGCATTAAGGATTTGTGAATGTACTTTTCAGACCAGTCCTCTAAACCTGAAACCAAAGAGAGAAGACCTCAAACCTGTGTGCAATTCAGTGTAAACTAGACAGTTTTAGCAGGAGTTAGAAGAAATTAGTAAGGTTTGTTTTAAGTTTTTACATTCTTTTACTGGGGAAAAGACACACTTGAAGTTTACACTTCTGGGAGCAAAAGATTTTTGAAAAAAGAAAAAGTGGCCAAGGTTAAATGGCACCCTAAAGAATGGACTTTTCTACAGACTGAGAGATGTTCTGCTTGTTGCAAATGCCCTTGAAATTAACTGGCAAGCTGTTTCATATTTACAAATACCACCAGCCATAACGTTTGCTGAAATCCTCTTTTGCTTCCCCTCAATATAATGAAATGTGTCAAAATCCTTTGTAATCCCCATTCCCTTCTTTGAGAGATAGGCATCTGTCTGTCTCTAGGCTGAAAAGAGGAACTTTGTGTGCACAGCCCTGGGTCTAGGAGCAGACTGAATGGATGGATGTCATCCACCAGCAGTGATTTTGTAGCTGGACCAAAGCCTCAGGCAGGGATCAGGAACAGCCAAGGAGACCTTGCTAAGCTGCAAGGCTCCACCTGCTGCTCTGCTCATATATGGTCTCATGGCCTCAGAGGTGGTAGCATACATAACAAGAAATTCCCAAGTTGGCTCAAGATGGAGCTTCTCTTATGTAGCCATTGGCTCTTAAAGGCAGTGCATAAAAAAATCTTTCTGTAGGCAGAGGCCATGGGCTGTTACAGACCACCCTACAGAACCTGGATATTGACAGGAAAGATAAGCCTATAAGGCAACTCTATAAGCTTTAATATCCAGGATTTCTCAAGTGGTCAAGGAGAAACTTTTTACTTTTAAAAAAGTGTTTTAAAACGTCCTCACAGGCTGACCAGAGTTTTTCCACATTGAGATATACAAGGTTTTGCCTGAATTTTTTTCACAAATCGTCCTGAAATTTCATCAATGTTAGGTAAATGAAGTAAGGTGTTTCTTAACTACTGCTGGGAATAGGGAGAACATAGCATATACAGCAAAAAACGCTTGTCATAGACAAGAGGTTTTGTCTAAGATAAACACATTTCATCGGCACATGCAAAGACCAGTGGTCTCACCAGACATCCTAAGCTGCTGGCCTAAAAGTAATGCTTGGGTAGATAGTATCCTAAAAGAGAGAACTCTCTGGCCAGCTGTGTTTGCAAGCTTTGCAACCCTGAGAATACTTCTGCTTTACGTTCTGCAACTCAGCTGCAAGACATATCCACTGGAATTTTCAAACTAGGTTTCAGATCTATGTATTTCATTGAAATTATTTCTTCCACTTTGTTGGAACTCTAAAATCTCAAAGAAGACAATTTGCATCGATTTCCCAGAGAATACCAAGTATAACTGAAGTTATCTTTTGTCTCTGCATTTCAGAGATTGAATGGCAATGATTAAAATATGATTTTGTAACAAATGTTTATGCATCACTAACAAAATTCCTGCATTGTTCTTGTGTACTGGCCATTATGTAAGACCAACTCTTTACCACAGTGAGTTCATCTCATCTTTGAAATATAAATTATGACATTTACATGGCAAAGTGCTGTGTTAAAGGGATCAGTCTGAGAGAAGTTGGCACTTCTTGAAAAAAAATAAACCAAATAAAATGTTTCTTTTCCAAGCTTCTGCTCTGCTAAGTGAGCTAGAATATAAGGACATTTAGTTATAATACTAAGAAAATGAAATATGGAATACATTCCTCTCTCTNAGTGAGCTACATCTGCAAAACTGCATAGCTGCCTTTGAAAATCCCAAAGGCCGAGTGCAATTCCTAACAGATGTATCACTGCTTTCACACAAAGGGGAATAATGTGGCCCTCTAACCACAAGAAATACATCAAGTTATATTTCTGGTGATGGCTACAGTGTCTGGTGATGATACCATGTGCCAACTAGTTTTCTCAGCATCTTACACGGACCTAGAATTAGGCCTGTCTGTGAGGCTCAGCAGAGAATTGCATTACAGTTCACTTCTTACTGACTTTTCAGAAATGTTATGGAACATTTCATTGAAATGACAATGCATTTATGAAGTCTGTTATTTAATAAGCCATTTGTCATCCTTACATCATGGATATAATCCCGATATCAGGTTTACAGGCAATGTCTACCTATGTTAGACTCAAAATTGCTCTGCTGGTGCAAACGTGCTTGATTTTTCCAACTAAACCCAATCTGGATGCAAAGTGGGAGTGAGACGAGCAAACTTGGATGAAAATCTAATGGGAGTAGGATTAAGATGAGTAGTTAAGGATACAAGAAGGGGGTAAAGAGCAAGCAACCAAGGTGGCAATGCAGTAGAGAAGGCAAACTGAAGGGTTCATCAGAGAAGTGACAGCAGGGCTAGATCCAAATAGGGATTGTCGGCTAATGTAGAAATTATGTAGAGCTGTGCTCTTCAAGCAGCTCATGTAATTGCCAGTTATCCCAGGCATCATCTAGTCCATTGGTTTTTAGGTAGCTAAAAAATGCCACTCTTTAAAACCGATTGGCGTGTTATGTGCTAGCTTTTTGGAAAGTGGTAGCTGGAATGAGATGGGAATGTGCAGAGTCTTCCTAACAAAAACTCTTGTTTGCAGGTATGAAGCCTGGCATTGTTTCATTTACTGTCATGCAGAGCTTCATCAGCCTGATCCCTTGGAGTCAGCTGCATGTCTGCATCACTGCCCTGGCCTACAATCAGGTGTTCTTGCACGCAGAAAGCCCAGCCTTCGGATAAAGTTGTTCTCAAGTCTCTGAATTTTCTCTGTCCTCATTCCATGAACATTTAATATTTGACACCACCTAGTTCTCAGCCTCTCAAGCATAATGAGCTACATCTGCAAAACTGCATTGCTGCATTGCTCCTCTGCCACTTCAGAAGCCATCAAATTACTGTCAAAGCACTAAAAAATGTAAAGTCTCAGTAGATTTCTAAATTAAGTATTCTCAAGTACCTGAAAATTAGCACTAGCATGCCTTTTCCCACTTATATAAAGGAAAATGTCCCTTTGGGTTAGTGTAGGTTGCTCACTGCTAAGCATATTCTTTTATCATAGAGTGCATTTTTAGTCTCTTAACTGTCATGGTGCATTATATTAATATCCAGCATCATGTCTTCCTCTGACCATAATTTTAGTGGTATTTCTCAAAAAGTAGCTATCTTCAGACAGATATCTACTCACTGTAAAAATACTATATTGATTGTGTGTCTACCATTGTAGACAGTAATTTCTGTCAACAGCATCTAGATAACTACAAAAGGTTGTTCTTCCTACTAGGAGTATATATAAATACAAATTTACTTTTTGTGTTATGACATCAAGCAGTTAATGGTCATTCAGAAAATTTGCCACAGGGTAACAAGATTGCTGGTGATTATCACATTAATCTTTTAGTAAAAACATCCATGCGAACTAGATAAGGAATTCGAAGACAGACAGAGTAATGGTATATCTAAGAAATACTTTGCTTGATTCTACCTATGCTCAACCTTTTACAGGGAAATCTCTAATTGAACTTCTTAAATGGAATTAAAGCTTCCTTCTTTTGGAGGAAGGGAATGAAAATATAATTCATGCTAAAAAAATACACCTGTCTTCAGTCAGAAGAATTTGAATTCAGCTGTGAAATTAGCCCACCTCTCATCCTTCATTAGATATATTTATGAAAGGGGCATCTCTACAACTTTATCAAGAAGTCTTCATGAAGAACTTGGAAGAAACAAACTTGTTATTGAGGACAATTGAACACTGCATGGCTGCAGAAGCTCTAGTGTTTTGAGAAAGTAGAAGCACATCTTGTCTGATTCCATGTTTGCCTGGGAAAATTTAAAGAAGGGAAAGATGCCAACAGGATGTGAAGACACTTTCCAGAAGAACTTAGGATGAAGATTGTCTGAGAAGATCAGAAATTCTAATGGAAGATGGAATTTAAGACTCATCCAACATCTCAGAAAATTAAACTGATGAAAACTTACTTCTGTCTGCTAGCAGAGACAATATGTTTGTCTATGCCTTGTCTGATGATGATTTCTAGTTCACTGGGGTTCAGTGAAATTCTGGGATGTTCTATAATTGCTTTCAAACTATATTAACTGGAATTTTCCTTTAGTTTAGTTTCAGATGGGTAATCTGATGTTCAAGTGATTTGAGGATTTATTTTTAAGGGCATAGGCTATCTGACAGGAATTAGATACGCACAAGTATGGTCTCACTAATTCTTCACATGCCTAACTCCATCTACATGAGAGGAAGGAAGAAAGGACAGGGAACTCTTAAATCTCCACTACAGAGCAGCTGGTAGGAAATGACAGGCACTGCAAGGCCATTATCAGCCACTCCCAGACCTGGAAAACTTCTGACATAATCAGATCATCTAAGACTCAGCTTCCCCTTCTGGTTAAAAGTTCATGGAGGTGTTGCACATGGTAGATTTGTCTTCCTTTGATCAACCAAACTCTTATTCAAAATAAAGGCAAAGATCACCAAAATGAAAAACAAACAGGGAAAGGAAATAACACATAAGAAGGAACAACAGTAAGCTTTCTCTGAGACACAACAGGCCACCAGTGAGCTTCAGAGTTTTTAAAAGACTATAAGAGGCCTGCATTATTGTGTCTTTCTTACAGATGAGAGACTTAAATATTGAGAGCTTAATTAATTGCCTGAGCACGTCAAAAGCTAACCCAAGAACAAAACCATCCTGTTTCTTATCTTCAAGACCATCCTGCCTTCAATCAATTGTTCCAAATCTAGCCACACAATAGTTAGATGTTTTTCCCTCTGTCTCTCATGATCCAGAATATTTTTTATGATCAAGATGTCAAATAGTATCAGTGTAGAATCCAACAACTCTGGAGACAGGAGGGTGAGCATTTCCATTAGCCAAGTGTCCTCTCCAATGTGTTTTAAGAGCAAAACCTCCTCCTAAATTCCATTTAACTGCTTAGGCTAACTCACAGCTTGACTGGTAGAGTTGAAAACCATTTTCTTCATTCCTTATTCTAGTTTGGGCAACTAATTCTACCTCTGACATTTACTTTTCAAAAAACATTTTATTTTAATTCAATCATGTATATAAAACACATTTTAAAAAAAGGATATATTGTGCAGACTGTAGAGTACTCCCAAACAGTTCATTTCCACTTCTCAGTACACAGGTCTTTGTTGCCTTCAGGTCAGAGAAACAGAATTGTAATGGCAAAATAGAAACTCCAGTTAATGAAAAGCAACTAATATATGGATAAATACATAAAAAATAACTATTAATATCAGATACTAGGAAAAATACTCCTAATCAGGATAATACTGTGTGCTGGTTTTGGCTGGAGTAGAGTTAATTTTCTTCCCAGTGGCTGGTATGGGGCTGTGTTTTGGATTTGTGCTGAACACAAGGTTGATAATATAGAGATGTTTTGGGTATTGCTGAGCAGGGCTTACACAGAGCCAAGGCCTTTTCTGCTTTCCATGCTGCTACACTGGTGAGGAGGCTGGGGGTCCTTGGGAGGTTGGGAGGAGATACAGCCAGGACAGGTGATCCATACTGACCAGAGGGATATTCCAGGCCATACAACATCATGCTCAGTATATGAGGTGTGGGGAGGAAGGAAGAAGAGGGAACATTTGTCTTCTCAAGTCATCGTTGTGTGTGATGGGGCCCTGCTCTCCTGGAGATGGCTGAACACCTGCCTGACCTTGGGAAGCAGTGAATTAATTCTTTGTTTTGCTTTGCTTTCCCTGTTAAACTGTCTTTATCTCAACACATAAGTTTTCTAGCTTTTTTTTCTAGCTTTTACCCTTCTGACCCTCTCCCTGAACCCCCTGGAGGGGCAGTAAAAAGCTGAGTGGGGCTTGGTTGCTGGATGGGGTGAAACCATGACATCCTGTCATGTTAAAATCATTGTCAAAGGAGTATACAATTTATACACAGTAATTGCAACTTATCACCTAAAACCACCTGTTTTAAATACTGCAGATAGTTCTTACATGGTGGTATTCCTTTCACAAAGAACAGAACTTTCTAGATGATGAGGAGTGAATCAGCATATATGTAAAGCAGGTATGATGTATTTAGATACGCTGCAAATCCTGAAAATGGATGATTTAATATATATTTATTTTTGTGCATCCTGCACTCACTTTTGGGTAAATTTTACCATGGATGGAACAAATTAATGTCTTCAGGCTACTTCAGGGAGTATTCCACACTTTGAGGAATTGAATAGGTTAGTTCAATGTTCAGTGGCCATTTTTCTCCTCCCAGATTTGCATTCTATTTAAACCACCTCAAAAAACCCCTTCCTTCCATTTTTCCAAATATTTCCTTCAAAATAATTGTGAATTGTTGCCATGTTCGGACACTTCACAATGGTTGTTTGGCAAAAGGTCTGTCAACTCCCTTAGGAAACCAGTCCCCAAGGGACCATAAGTGCTGGTTTTCTCTTACATCCATCCCCTTTGGCAGAACACTTTAGCAAGGATTTTGGATCACTTGTTTAGGTACAGGGTCACCAGTGTCATGCAATAGAGAGCCATGTGGACTATAGAGGTCACTAGATAAGAAATACATGCAATATATTAGAAATAAATACATATAGAAACACATACACATACCTAGAAATAAATACACATAATCACTACAGTCACAGAAGACTTTAACTCATATTAATATATTTCGTAATTAAAAGAAAATACATGTAATAAAAGAATACCATTTTCAGTGGAAGTTTCCTTCCTGCCTACAGCTGGAAATTCATGTATCCTATAGAGATATTTTAACTAATTGGCTCTCAAGTTTACAAGACAAAAGGGGAGTATGGGTTTTCTGCCTGATTGCCAGAGATTGTATTCAGGGCCCAAGAGAGAAATGTATTCATGTAAGTCATGGTCCTGTGCATGCTTCCTTGGTGTGCTGTGCCAAGACTGATGTAACAAACTTTGGGAATCTTCACTGAAGACCCAAATGTGCTGAGATCTGAGATAGCAGCCATCATCCTGACAGTCTGGCAAGCTGTCTAGAAGAATTCTCTGTATCTGCTTGAAGAATTAAAGTATCCTCTGAAGAGTGAAGGATTTCCTGATAACTGGCCCAAATCACAGAAGTTAGGTTTTACAGGGATTCCAATTTCATTTGTAGCTAGCACTCACAAGGATGGACCTTGTGTAATAAAAACTACCTAGAAAACAAAATTTAAAAATATTTTCTAGGATAGTATCACCAAGGTTTTTATTGGTGTCCTGTAAAAGGAATTAGTTTAGTGAAATCCTGTCCTTAAATTGTAGTCACATATTATCCCTGGCCATCTTATTAGGGAAGATTTCTAAGTAAATTGGTTATGAGTGTACCTTGGGATCCTTGAAAACAGCATTTCTGTTTTCAGGTGCTGCAACTCTTAACTTCTCTGTTTATTCAGTTGACTTGCAGTGGGCACTTGTATGAACAAACAAAAGTTAGGACAGAGGCCTGGGACATTACAGAGAGTAGGATTTCTTTACCTAATGAAAATATACTGTTCAGTGCTGCCATACTGAACAGTAGTAAGGTGACATTACTGAAACTGATCTCCTGCGTTTGTATCTTAGAACCAAATTCCTTCTCTCTTTTAACACACAAAATCCAGAACTATAGGAATATTATTTGATTATCTAGGTGGAAATCCTGGCCCAACAGAAGTCTTTCCCGGAACTGACCATGAAGTGTCAACAACATCACCACATTGACTTAGCAGAGACAAGATTCCAGCCCTGTCTTATCTCTTGTTAACAGATTTTTATGGGCTTTCAGACTGAAAAAAAGGCCACCTGTTTGGATGAAGATAGGAAGCAAAACAGAAAAATAATGGTCCACTTCGAAAAATGTTCTAGAAACTGCTTACCTAAGGTCATACCTTATTAAGTACTTAAATTTTCCATAATCCCATAGGAAAATTAAGGCAATGATTTTAAAACAGCTGCAATGAGCTGGCACAGTCACTGCCATCAGCTTTCTTCAGACCAGACTTAGTACTAGTATCTTGTTTACTTTGCAAGCACCTGTGAAAGTAAAACTATAATATTTTCTATGAAAGTCTGGGATTAACAGTCTAGTTTGTACTTACTAATAAGCAGTCAACTACTCAAGATTTGGTTTACAAAATAAATGTGTCATTGTTGTGGCATTTCCATTTTCTTCTGTTCTATCCCTTTCATATTTACTATTTAAAGTAGTAATTAATTAAAAAATACCATTTAAGCAACTTTTCTATGCACAAATATTCTAATAGTCAAAATAATAAATATTATGGATTTTAAGATGGCCATAGTTAAATACTGCTAATGTGAATGCTTCTACAAGACAGGTAAGATGGTTGCAGTATTTCTAGTGGAGAAGAAAAATCATAACCAGTAATTCAGCACAGAACGGAGACATACTCCTTTAACAGCTTGTAAACAAGTGATGCCACAAAGCCCACCAAGACTGGTACTTACTTGCATTGTTAGTCTCAACAGAGACACCGAGGCTTGAATGAACTCAGGTCTTCATCTGTGTCCAAGTAATTTTCCAGAGCTGTGGTGGAGTTCAGAGGCACTGGGAAGTTCTCACATCTGCCAACCACGGCTGTTCTGCAGGCCAAGGCATTTGATTTTCCAGTGGTGCAAATCCGGCACTAAAATATGCAAAATTCCTGACCACAGCTATAGCTTCATGTAGCCCAAACTCTTTAAACTTCTAATATAAACAGTTTCCCCAGCCGTATTTTTCTGCTCTTTCGTAAGTGTGGGCTATTCTTGTTTTAATCTAATTTAAATTAGAGACAGAACTAAGGGCTGCAATACAGGGAAGCTGAAAGGGAAAGGAGAGGCAAGATTATCACTAGGAACACACAACCTACACCGTGTGTTCCTACAGTGTCAATCCTGCCTTTCTATCAAAGCCTCTCTCTAAGCTCTTTTACCTTTAAATAGTGTGCATCAAGAGTGAAGCAAACAGCAGCAGATATGGGGAATAAAAAAGCCAGAGACCATCACCAGCTTTTTTTCGTTTGTGAACATCTTCTCACCACAAAAGGGAAGCAGCAGCTCAGCCGTCATTTGTTTTTCCGTAGCTTCTTATTCTCTCAAGGGTGGTCGGTTCATGCTTGGCTAATTATTGCTACAAAGAATCTACAAGATCAATTCACCTGTAGCTGCATCAGGACATCTATACCAGATTAAATAACTTGAAACCTTAAGTAAATTATTTCCTATAAAGAAAATTAAAACAATTACTGATAAATCTGGCTTACTTTCTAGACTATTTATTTGCTTAGAGTAACATAATTAAATGCAAAATCATTCATGGGGGAATAAAGAGTGTGACTCCAACTAAAAAAATTCAGGCGGATAAAATAGCTGAAAGCAGCTCTAAGATCTGGCTGAACATGAATACTTGGTGTCTTTTAGTTAACAAGAGTGATCTTAAACTGCAAATGGCACCCATCTAAACCTTGTGGTTTTCAAATTAAAGAAAAGAAGGCTGATCTATTTCAAAAGTGAAACTATGGGTTGGGATGAGCAGTTCAGTAGCAGAATACAAAACTATTGCAGGCTGAATTTTTTTTGTGAGAGTAAGTAACCCCCTATTACACTTTATATTATGGTGACACAGAAGTAACATTTTAAAATTTTTCATCAAGACTGGAAGTCTTTCTAAGACACTATTCAAACAGAAGATAGTGTCTTCTTGGGGCTTTATAAGTCTGTTAATCTAAAGCAATAGGTAGGAGCTATGCCTCTTTTTATCATCCCCAATGTGCAAAATCCTTGAACTCAAAAAAGTCAGGTGATGTTTTCTGATATGTATCTGCAGATAAAATAAAAAATACTAGCTGCTTGTGAAGTAGGATTTGGGGTAACAATAGCATTCCACCACAGAAAAAAAAATAAGACTATAAGATGAAGGTTTTAAAATCTACATTAACATTTGCCTGTAACAGAAACAAGCTGTCCTTTTCTGACTGCAAGGCACCTATTGTTTGTTATTGCCTGAATTGATTGCTGATACGAAAGAAAACCTAAATAATCCTACAGCAAAATTTAAATACTCTTAATATAAGAGAATAGCCTGGCAACATGTAAGGCTGTGTGCAATCATGCCAAGACATTTCAGATGGAAGAAAACATTTATTCCACTTCTACAATGTCTCCAGTATGTTGCAATGCCTTCAAGAAAGCTATTTCCACAAAGCCTAATTAAAAAAAAAAAAATCCTTTTCCATGGCAGCATTTGAGTTTTTAAATAAAAATGTAGGTTGCTAAACAACTGATTTTCACCCAGAGGTAGAGACAATAATTGATTAAAACAGCTTGAGTATTCCTTCAGCAGCTGGAATTGCTCTCTATACATGAAGGTTGTCACACTTACCTCTCAGGTGTGGCAAGAAGATGGCTTTCTACAAAAAGAGTGACCTAGGAAAGAGCAAGCCTTCAGCTTGGTGTCTCCTAACATAGTTCCATGGAACTGTGAAATCTGTGTTATTGAAATCCATAACTAACAGTGCCAAATCTGCCACCCAAGCATAGGAATCCCAGTATTGCCCCAGTACCCCTTTGGGCAATGTTTTTAACTGGCTGACTCTGAATCCTCCTCTGAAGCATTTCATTCAGGCCTCTCTTGTCCTTGTTCACCAGCCAGGACCTGCTATTCTGGGTCAGGCTGATGATTTGCTCCAATAAAAACCTTTACCTTCAGTCCTGGGATCATATTTAAGTCCCTTAGCTGTGAAAGCAGGTAGGACAGAAAAGAGAAAAAAAATAAAAATAAAAAAAAATCTTCATTGCAAGAGAGGCAATGCCTCGGAGTGGAGGTAGGGGACTAAAGGCATGCCTTACTACCACTAGTAGCTGGCTCAATAAATGGTGAAATTGCTTGCCAGTGCCTCAGGACTCTCTATTGCAGTCTAGTATATGTGTTGCCTTGGTATAATAAATCTGTTCCTATATTCCTAATGAATTTTTGCACCTGCCTGAGAAAATTCAGAGGCCTTGACGAAATCTTTCCTTTTTTCTCCCTGCCAAAACAAAACAAGTTTATTTCCTTTTCTCTGGACAATTCCTCATTACTTTATTTTCCCCCTCTGGACCCCTTTTTCGTGGTTATCTCTACAAAAAGAGACATGCAGCACTTTGCCATTTCAATCCTTGGAACGGCTACACACCACTTACAGCATCTCATAAAGATATAAGTAGATCATGAGATTTGTTTTGGCAACTCAGCAACAGCACATGACTTGTGGGAATGTAAAATTGTACCATTGAGGGAGGCATCAGAAAGACACAAACATCTTTACCGAATGCAACAATTAAGTTTATTCCTTTATTGCAGGAATTGCTGTTCTGTTCCATTTCTGAATCTAAATAGATATTCAACTCAGAGCTTTTCAACTAAACACAGCTAGCCAGATCTTCTTGTAACTTAGACATATGTGATCTGTACTGTGCTCCATCTGTTAGCAGGCTGTAATGCTTAAGCCCCATGAAAGGACCATTCATAACACTGCCAGCTGGACAGCAAATACATCGGGCCCAAAGGAGAAGGAGAAGTATGCTGGAGGTGCAGAGGCTTCCTTGCCTCTGGAGGTGCATGGCTTCCTGCCATGTCATAGCAGGCTAAGTGGGGAAAAAAAGGAAAGGAAAGGAACTACGTCATGAAAGACAGGACTCGAGGAAATGGCATGAAGCTGAGTCAGGGAGGTTTAGGATGGGTATCAGGAAAAGGTTCTTCACCCAGAGGGTGGTTGGGGACTGGAACAGGCTCCCCAGGGAAGTGGTCACAGCACCAAGCCTGACAGAGTTCAAGAAGCATTTGGACAATGCTCTCAGGCACTTGGTGTGACTCTTGGGAATGCAGGGCCAGGAGTCAGGCTCAGTGATCCTTGTGGGTGCCTTCTAACTCAGCTGAGTATATGGTTATATGAACTAAGCAGCCAGGACAATTGCAAAACAACAGTCTGGTATTCTTAGTGTGTCTGCTTTAAAATGTGCTATTAAACAACAATGCTGCCTTTTCATGACTCAGTACAATCTCCTGATTAGGTACATCATAATGCAACAGCTGGTCAGGACAGTATTAGTAGCTAGCAATTTATCAGAGCCTACACATTGGAACTTCAGCAAATAATCTAAAAAATACACATACAAGAAGAAATCACTTGAAATTTACTTGGAAATGTGGCCCATTTTATTTTAACTGAAAAGCATTCATTATACAGTGCAAACAGTTCTTTGGTAAATTTACTGATTAAAATAACAACGATGACTTTGTTTTAGGTAACATTAAAAAAAGAAAATAAATATGTAAAATTTGCATCATATTACAGCAATATTCTCACAGTGGATACTGAGGAAATGGTCATCTAGCCATTGGCCATTGTTTCAGAAATGTTAAAATCAACGTTGATTCTAGAGATACTGCAATAAAACTGAACTAGTACAATCCATGACTGATTACATTTTAGACTGTGGATAAAGACCTGTTTTTCCTGATTTATAAACAGATGGATGGTGGAAAATAACTCAATATTACACTTGTTTAAGCATATCCAGACTCCTAAGCCCATTTTATATACCATATGAATAAACAGGGAACAATGAAGAAAACCTCCCACTTTACTCTGGAGGCTGGAGAAAAGAACAATCAGATATAAGCTACTATTTTACAATGTATAAATGGAAACTCTCTTCTCCTATAAGCGGAAATCTTGAGAAAGTTTATTTAATACAAAATTGAAAAGGAAGAATGCAAGTAGTAACCAGCTGGATGTACTACTGCCTTATTTAACTGTTTGGACAGTTAAATTATATTTGGTTTAGCTCTGCAACCCTTCCTCTTTGAGGAATTTCTGCTATAGGTCAATGGGAGTTCCATCTGAGTTGGAATTACAGGACAAGATGTGGTTTGGACTCTCAGCAAAAGTCAACAAAATACCAGAGTATCAAAGAAATACAGGAATGACAATTTTTAGGAACCATATGATACTCAAAACATGCTCGCCACACACAATTTCTAGAAGTATTAACAAAGAATATCACATAAAACATTGTATATAAAATCAATTAAAATATTCTCAAAAATATAAATTGCAGTTCCATGTGTACCACACACCTTTAACACAGCACCCACATGTACATATTGCTTCCACCATAGCATGAAACAAAGTTTCTGTAGTAAGCTTCAAAGTTATACCTAAGTTTGAATGTGTGTCATGGTAATAGTTTATCGAATTAGGAATTATTAATGTTAGTTAGTAGAGAAATTATGTGCCAAAATAGGATAGTGGATTTCATATTGCTGTGCTAGGTTAGTTATTAGATAGGTATTTGTTCTACCATGCAATAATTAAGTACTCAGTCTGTTTGCATAATCTGAAATGTTTAACATACGAAGATTTAATTTTGTGCAGATTTATTTGATACTCCAGTCTCTGTCCCTTGAATTTGAATGCTTAAACTCAGAAGTCAGTGAATTTTGCAACTAGGTCTGGTTCTAGCTAGTCCTGACTTAGGACTAAAGGACAGAGCAATAACCTCTAGCAAATTAAGTATTCAGGGAAACAATCAATTCTGAATAAACACAAAAAAAGCTGTAAAATGAGGTATGATAGTTGTCCTTCACTCAAAATAATTCCTGGTCAAATATATGCAGTTTGCATTTTAAAAAGTACATAACTTTGAAATGCTAGTGTAGACATAAACTCTATAATGTTCAACATTTAAATGGGAGATGAAGTCCATCGGCAGACCATTTTTAACACAAATGATAAAAATATTGAGGTAAAAATATATATTCATTAGATGAAACTGGAAAAAAAATAAAAATCAAATACCTTATCAGAAAAAGTAGTCAATCCACAATTAATCATGCTGCTTGATTTTGATTTTTCTTTTTTTCAACAGTGCCACAATATAATCAGGAACATATGTCTATTGACAATATGTACAATGAATCAGTAGGAATCTTTGTATACAAAAATGGCATGTGACATCTTTTCACGTTTCCAAAACAGGGCCATACAATTACAAGAGCTGATCTGAGATCAAGAGAAGCATGCTTTAAAACTGACCTGGATGGTTATGTTACAAAGACTTAAAATAAATGAAACAAACAAACAAAAAAATGTTGTCAAGTAATTACATATGTTTTGACAAAAAGGATTATGTTAATTTTTAAGATCGAATGCTACTCTGTCATGCATGTTTCCCTAGAATGAGGAACACTGTCAATTACATCTACAATACATATTCAGTTGCTTTTTCTTTCTTCCAATTACAGTTATTTATATTTCCTTACTAATTCTAGCTTTTTTTGCTTTGAAAATTTTGATTAATTTTGCTCCTTGAATTAAGGAAAGGATGTTGAAAGGTGTCAAGTAGCTTTCTTTATTTCCTTGCTGGTCCAGACCCAGCAGTGATAGTGTGATTTAACAGAATTTCCATGCATTGATGTTTGCAGAAACTGGCCTGCTATGGCATTGCTACAGGCACAGTGACCTTGTTTTCCTTTTCCTGGCATTTTATTAAATAACAGCAAAGAGCTAAGTATCAACACAGACTGGTACCAGAAGGGGACAGTAAACTTTTAATGTTGCTAAGTAAAGACAGGAAACAAAGTGTTCATTTTAGAGTAAATCCTAAGCCCAGTCATTCTGGGTACCTAAAACTACCTGACAGTGTTCTTTTAAAGTAGCACCAGTTTGAGTTTGTCTAACCTGAGAAGTATAACACACAATTAACTTTGACCTGTTTGCTAATTTCCCTTTAGTTAAGTTTTGCATTGTGATTTACCTTCATGGGCAGAAAATAAAGTGATACATTATGTTATACTGTTACAGCACCATTAGAATATTGTAAATCTTGGTTTCTTGCTGTTGTTAGGACTGTAGTTACCTGTTTTTGCCATCAGCAGGCACTGATACGATTTGAGGAGTATGGACCCTAAATTCTTAAAAAGCAGACTTATGGCTTCTTTTTATTAGTATTTTGTTGTAAGCAGACTGGACAGCAATCTCCTTTTCCCTTCACAGGTGCTTTGCAGTCAGCTGGTGGGCATGATTCTACAAAACAGGTAATCTGACCAACCTGTGCCAGGAAAAAAATAACAGAACAAAAACATACTTAGCTACATGGTCCAAACAAGAAATACATTTTTCATGTTATTGCAGAACATATTCTCATTCATTCTCTGTAAGAACCTAATACTGTAACTCCACATAGTTTGTTTCAGTATCAACTTACCTCGAGAAGGTTAAGGCACTCACTGTATTACTGCATCTTTTTGATAAAGCAGTATACGTGCTTTTGTCTAACATTCAGGGGAGACCGGGGTACCAAGCACTAACATATTTTTTTTACTACCTTTTAAAAATTTTCTCTCTGATAGAAGAAAATTACAATCTAGTACTAAGTCAGATGAGCTTTTATTGATTTTTATGCATTTTGTTGTTGGACTTTTTCAGTAAGCGTCTCGCTTTGCAGTTAATTTCACTCATATAGCTCTGCATAAAAGAAAATAGAAATACAATAAAAATAGATAATGGCTGGATTGAAAAACAATGTCCAGGGCAGGAATATCTGAATAATATAATCTTCTGTACAAAATAACTGAAGATCTATAAAAAAAAATTTGCAAGTATTACCCAGAAATTAGCAGGCACAAAACTGGAACTGCTGATTTAGAAGCAGAATTATAATTTCTATCTCAAAGTTAACTTCCACATACTTACTCTGCATTCACACACAGTACAAGGGTCCCTTTTCCAGGTTTCATTGCTGGAATATGATTTACCCTCTTCATCAGTGCAATCAGAATTACTGAGGCGCGATTCAAGTTTTTTTATCTGAAAACATTAAAAAAAGTTAGTAACCGAATCAAAGAAAGGGGTTTTTTTTGTGTAAAGTATTCTGTCTTTTCTCTTATACTACATGCTATATACTCCTTGCTGTACTTGTCTGGGTTTTTCTTCTTACTACTTAGTTTTCATAATGCTAAAAGACTAGAAACAGGTAATACATATGGAGATAGTCTTTCAAAAGGCAGCTAACAGAAAATACATCTTTCCTACTATTGGAATATTCACCTAGAGCACACAAAGATAAAAAACCTACATGTTTCATATACAGAAAGACAAATTTAAACTGTCAAAAATGTTTTGGAAAAGAGGTGAATTTTTAAATTTTTTTTTTAAACACCTTAATTTAAAATGTTTACTTAAATTTTTTACTAACTTCCGTAATGGGATTCCACTATGGCTGAATAGAGTTTACCTGCAAACATTGTGAAGTCTTGTCTAAGTGATCTAGATCTTAACTATGTTTACAGCTGTAGTCTGGCATATTACTTCTTACGAAGTCTACATTTTAATCATTGCTTTACACAGATTGTATACATTTCAAATGGTAAAAAACTTTTAATAAAAACTACACACAAATTTTTAGAGAAAGATTAATTCTGTGTTTAGTATATAATGGTTACACAAGGCCTCAGGTTCAAAAGTCAAGAGGGTCCAGCTGTAGAATATTTTGGTATGATTTCAAAAGAACACAGAAATTAAGAATAATAATACACAATGTTCTGTGTTGGTTTTTGTTTGAGATACTATGTGGTGGGTTTTGTCTGCAGGGGATGTCTAAATATTAAAAACATAAGACAGATGTTAGGAAAGCATTATTAATTAAATCTACAATTAGACTTGATAGACTAGAATTAGTTCATGATAGCATCTTACCTGATTTCTGAGGCTTGAAATAGTTTTTTGCATTTCCAAAACAAATTCTTTGAAGTCATTCACTGCGGGTACATTTCTGTTTTCATTAGATGCTGATGTAGCATTTCGAAAATATTTACTCCGTTTCACAGAACTGCAACAAATGAATGCCAAGTCAGGATATTAATCTAACTCATTTTTATTTGGCTAGATATTCTAGGACACAACACAAATGCAAAAAAAGAGCAACCAACAAATGTAGGAACGATACGAACCACAGCAGCACACAAGACCAGTTGGTGCTGAAGACAGACTCAGGACAGGTGAGCTCTAGATTACTGTCAATATCATTAGCAACAGAGAATTTATTACATTTACAAAATTATGTATTTCATGCAGGGCTACACACAAAGTTGTCACCAGTGAGACTACAGAGCATCACCTTAAATTCACCCCTGAACTTCCAATACAAAAGGGAAAGAGTCTTAAAAAGTGTTCCTTCTGATACGAAATTCACATTTCACATTCTGAACCATATTCTTCCTCTACAGGCTTGTTAGCAGAACATGTATTTTAACGAAAATATTACTTTAAAAAGGAGAAAGTTTGGGTTCATAAATAAATGAGAAGTACTTCTAGATATGCATATTTTTCACTAACAGTTGACATCAGTACTGCTTATAGTACACAAAATCTGAAGTCTTTTGTCTGCAGTACTTTCTAGCTGACATCTCATAACAGATATATAATACTAAATTGTGTTAATCAATTCAATCTGTTGATGAGAAAGAGTAACAAAAGGAACTGTCCACAACTAACAATATATTATCTGGCACCACTTGAAAAAACATGCATTCAAAAGCATAGAAAACACTAATTTTTAAGTCACTTATTACATTAAAATCCTTGAATCCATTACTATTTTTCAGATCCTTGAATCCATTAATAATTACAGGCATTACTATTTTGTTAACATGTCATCTCCCGTGCTAAGGGATACCCAGAGAATGAACTGGCAAAGAAATTCTCATATATCAGGGCTCAGGATTTATAATCTTTCTGCATAAATTAAAACAGCACTTACTGGCAGGGGTTCAAGCTACTGAGGTTCCCATAGTTTTTCATCTAAATTAGAGAAAAAGAACTCTAAACAACATAACATGCACAAGTTCTAGTAAACCAGCTGCTATTGTATAACAAAAGATTTAATCTTCCCCACCTGCTCAAGTTATTGAAAATGAGAAGCTAAAAAAGGAGGAAAAAACCCTTCTCACTGCAAATGCAGTTTAAATACAACACTGAGCATGAGAGCTGATGGGAACATTCAATGCCTGAGGTTGTTTTAGCTTTATTTATGCTACAAATGAAGTATTGTACATCTACTATTTTGTATTCCTAATTAGTAATTGGACTGAAACACAGTAATTTCTGAAACACAGTCAAACAAGCTTGTACTTAGATGTAAGCATTTTTTTTTTCTTGCTTTCATTTTTATTTAATTTAACCCCTTTTACAGTTTTAGAACTATGGGACTAGCATCCTTAAAAAGTGAATTGCTGTTCTGTAAATTTTTCTAGCAGTTCACTTGCAAAGACAGACAAAACATCCTTCTTCAAGGATTACCTCAAAGGAACCTACCTTTTCATATTAACTATAAGCCAGCTTATACTTAGCTGCTGTCTTCTCTTGTCTAAAATCATAAACACCTAAAGGATCTTTTAGTTCAGGACAGATTCCTCTCAAATAAGTGAAATACAAGCATGGTGTTTCTTCAGGTACTATAACACCTCCAGAGTATTTGAAATTGCTGAAATACATTTAGCTTTTTATGTATCTTTCCTTATGTAGCTTTCCTTGCCGGAGGGGCTAGACTCTACTTGGTCATCATCATCACTCAAAAAGATAGTTTTATTTGTTAAAAGAATGCATGCTGAATAGAAAGAGCTATAATTCAAATGTCTCAAATTTGTTCATCATGAAGGATCTTAACAAGAAATGGTCTGAGCAGAACTCATTTCATGTCACTAATTCATACATAAGTTTTCATTCCCTGGCAAGGGCAGGGACCCTGTGCAGCTGATAATTTGTGACTGAAACTGTGATTTATTTCCTTGCTGTATTTTGAGGATTAGGGTATTATAAACAATAGCATTAGCACTGCTGTTCTCCGTTCCTGCTCTGAGTATTTTGGTGCCAGAAGTAATCCTTACCACTACCATAAATTTTTATGCAAGTGAAATCAAAACTTGGTATCCTCCTATTTCTATAGGAGAATGCAGAAGCTCCGAAAAGGAGCTATAGAAAAGGAAATAGAAATAATTTAGATTAATTTAATTACTGCAGGCACTGTAGGGATGTGGCATTTCAAATACCCAACTTACGCTTCATTAATGCTTTTTTTTCACGAAAACTGCAGGAAGAACAAAAGTACTATCCTTATACTAGTCACAAAGAGTTTTAAACAAATTTGAGCTTGAAAAAAGTGGCTTGTTGTTATTAGATACGTAGAAGTGTCAGAATAAAATACATCAATCATAAACTTGAGAAAGCAGACACTGGAAAAAAAGTAGCATGCGTTCACAAAGAAATCATTCAGTTCCATTCCATTTTGAAAACAAATGGGTTTTTATAATTCTTAAAGCAAAAAAAAATTCTCACCTTACTGTTTTGGACATTTTCATTTTCTTCAGGGGCTTGTCCTCCCGAAAGCTGTAGTCAAGAGAACGTCTCCCCCGAAAGTGATATGAAAATGCATTAAACTGTCCTCTGGTTCTACAGTCTGAAAATGGACAAGAAATTACACATAAACAGTATATTTCAGCAGTTAGAATATTAATATGGTTTTGCAGTGTTTTCTGAATTTAAAGGTAAGTCATACATTCAGTCTGAGCCCTCTGGAACTGGTTCATTCAATTCACTGGCAGATGAATATGTCTCAGTGATAGAACATTTAAGGAAATTAGATGTTCAGAATGTGATTACCCACAGACCAGCTTTTTAGTACGAAACAAAGGAATAAATACTATTTTAACAAACCTATATAGTGCTACTTTAACTATTCTTTCCACTTCTGAAATTTTCACTCTCTTGGCTTTTAATTATTTTCTCCCTTTCAAAAGGAGCAACCACATATGAAGAAAAACAAAGACAGAAAAACCACTCTGTGGGTTCCTCATCTATCCCAGGCATTATTATTTGTTATTTTTGGCATCTGAAAGAGAATTTTTAATTAAATTCCAAATTTGCAGACATGCTTTATAGGTTGACAAGTCCTTTTTCCAAATCTAAGGAATTTGAAGGTATCACCAGATCCTAAAACTCTTTCCACCACAGAGTAAAAATCTCAAGCCTGAGACTGACCTATGACAGAAATCTCCTACTAAGATCCTAAGAGGATATCTTGGCAGGATGAAGTATGTCTTTCTTCCAGTTCACTCTATTTAGCCTTCCAAACATCGTGAGCATTTGGGAAGAGTCCCATTTAAAAAAGAAAAGGAAAACAAAACTGCAAACAACACTTGATAGAGGAGACAATGAGAAAACAGAAGTTTTCTCATTTCTCTTCACAGAAGCTTTAAAGCTAAAAGTTATAATGGGCCAAGATGAAGCAGGAACAAGCTGCATAATCAACAGCTAGAAGCAGAGCCTGCTAAACAGAAGGGAAAACCTAAATACAGGGCATTTCTCAGTTAAGTCTGGTATTAACACAATGAGCCATGAAAGCAACTGAACACAGGAAGGAGTCATTTTCCATAATGTTTCTCTTAATTTTCACCAAAACAAATTAAATCAGGAAGTCAATAATATTTATAAAGTATTTTTCAGGAATTTAGATCGAATACCTGAAGTATTAACAAAAATTATTGCAAAAGTTTCAAGTCTATAAACAATGCTGAAATGAGCAACTAGAGAAACAAATGTAAGGTTGCTCTGATTACATGAAATTAGGTATCTTGGACTACTTTTGTGTTGGACTTCTACTTAAATTACAATATTACAATTTTCCTGTTAGGAAAAACTTAAGTTTGGCTTAATGGCTTAATATCATTTAGGACACAGAAAAAGAAAAGGATGACTGACCAAAAAAAAAAATTTCTCAGCTCAAAACCAGTATGTACAGATCATTCTGGAACACAAGTTATCCGCAATTCCCTTTCCCTTTTCCTTGCCTGTGGTTTGTCCCATTCTTTAATAAATGTATTACTTTCCTCCTATAATAAGAGCACCCACCAAAGAATTACGTGGTATTTACTGCCAACATATTGTTCATTTTTCATGTGTGTCCTGCTGTTTCCCACACAATCTCCTTGCTGTCCACTCAGAAAGTGAACTCTTTCAGATGGGAACAGACCAATGTGTCTGTAAGAAGCTTGGCATGAAGGCATTTCTGAACACCCTTAGACACTTCTATATTTAGTATGGTGAGAAAAAGGATCACACTGAAGAGTTCCTGAAGAAAGAACTAATTCTGGTCAGAGGAATTTTTTTCTTAAAGCAATGGATTGCTTAAAGTTTTCATGAGTGTCACAAAACATCTAGTTTCTCTTGGAAGCAATATGTGAAAGGTTTCTGCAATCCTCCTTTGTTTAATAACTGCTATGGTCATCTTGCATAATACGGGGCGGGGTTTTGGTACAATAACACAATGGCCCATTGTTTTTTTTATCCCTAGGCTGTTTCTTAGAAACAAAGGTCTGAAATCTTGGGACGGTTTTATCACCTTAAGACTCGTAAATATGAGAACCATATGTCCAGTGACAGCTTTAAGTACACAGATCTGACTTTCTGTGTTTTTTAAAACTCAAAGTGTCAACTTGCCAAATTAACAGGGATGAATGTCACTGCTGAGAGGTGCAGGACAAAATGCTTTAGCTTTCAGAAAGCCTAAATCTAAATCAAGAAATTTCTTGTCTCTTTTTTTTTTTTTTAATTTTAATTATTTTTAATGAAGAATACCAGTAGCAGTAAATAAGAAAAATTAGCCTGAAATTCTGCTTTTTTTCAGCCTGTCTGAAATGTCCCAAAATTAACTGTACCCATTCCAATTAATTTTCTGCAGAAAAAGTGAATGTTTGAAAGCAACCTAAGAATTCTTTTTCTCTATGAACAGTTTTTTCTTCCAGAAGTTAGCTATTGTTACACTGCAAGTGTCAAGCTGATCCATTTACAGAATCCCACAGCATAACAGAATCATTTATGTTGGAAAAGACCCCTGATATCAGATCCAACTTTTGAACAAGCACCACCTTGTCAACTAGATCATGGCACTAAGTGCCACATCCAGTCATTTCCTGAACATTTCCAGGGATGATGACTCCACCACCACCTCCCTGGGCAGGCTGTTCCAATGTATAACAACCCTTTCCATAAAGAAATTGGTATTTCCATTTGTATATGGAAGCCATGTCCATATCTTCTGAAAATCCCGTTTCCCACAAGGTTTTAAAAATGAACCTATAATGTAAATTGGATAATAAAAAACCTGACAGAGAATTATTGAGCACTCTTAATTCCCTATGAATCACTCCTCAAAATCTAGGCCATGGAGAATTAATCTAGTGGTAGATTAAAACAAAACAACTTGAAAGACTGAGGAAATGTGAAGCAAAGCACATATATCTATTTGATACTAGTTTGATTCTCTGAGATTTATTGCAGTGAATTAGGTTGCTCTTACTGTAAGCATTTGTATTAAGAACTTGTAGACATGCCAATGGGAGCAGTAAAAGGGTGGAAAAACACTGAAAATATCTAATTTGAAAAGGTATTTTTGAGTAGACATTTTCACAAAGCTTCTACTTAAAAATTGCACAACATAGGAAAATGACTTTTCGCACAAAATGAAACCCTAACTCAAAATAGCTGGTTTTGTTATTGCCAAAATGGGCCACAACCCTTCAGGTTGCCCTGCATCTATTCATCTGTTCTGTTGAATAAGACTTTCTAACAAAAGATAAATTAAACAGCACCAAAAATGTAATGTGGTGATTTAAAATCCAGCAGTAATCTGCTCAGATCAGAACAGATGTATTTTGTATAAAGATTACTTAAACATCTGAAAAGAAAAAGGTATAGAAGGTAGAAGATGAAGTAACAACCCAGACTGTCATCTGCCAGCTGATATACTGGGGAATTTTAAGAATAAAGATGTTTCCTGTAGTTGATCTCAAAGCTCACAGACTGTGCTTCGAGATCCGTCTGCTGTCAGAACTAGAAGGTTCAGATGTTGTTGGGAAAGTAAATGTCCTATTTGTTAATATACAGCTAATGATAGACAAAGGACATTAAAAAACATATCATACTTTTGTGATCTGAATAGGTCTTGGATGGTCTGCAAATAGATTAAGGAGAACCATTAGGTTCTTGACACCAAACCAAAGCAAATCCAACCTCTCCAGTGGAAAAATTAAATAGGGCTAGTTAGAGGATTCTGAAAATCAAAAACATGCAGCTTTTGGAATATAAATCGGTAAGAAAAAGTAATTTCAGACAGACTGAAAAATCCATGGAAATTTTTAAAATAAAGACACCAAGAACTGTCCTGCCCACTAGACTGTGGAGTGAACAGTATCTTAGAAAAGCGGCAACAGTCCACAGGAAAGAAGGAAATCCTCCAGCTGCCTAGACTTGTAGAAATCACTGAGATACTTCAATTAGGATCATTTCCTACCCGTGTTGATTTTACAGTCAATGAACACTGACATAAGTCAAGATTGCAGCCTGACTGTCCTCTAGAGATATCTCTTTATTGCCAGCAGTGGGACTTTGACAGATCTGGCAACTCATTCAGGAGTTTGAATTTAAACAAAATGATTGAAGCCTATTGTTTCCCTGTTGCTTTTCACCAGGGATGGCAACTACTGGCATGAAACTCCTGGCAGCAAAGACAAAACAGTGTCATACATTACATCTCCTTATTTAATGTTTATGAATATAGAATTGTATTTCATGGATCACAGATACCTGAGAAAGATAAAATATTTTTGGTTTGGATGAAATACAAATAAAAATATTGATTCTCTCAGTAAAATTTGTAATCATGCAAAAATACTGGGCTATATTAAATGTACTTCCATTCAAAGATAAAAAGGATGCAATCCTTAAAATTATAGACCCCGGAATTTTATTTTAGTAGCCTGGTGTAGACTGAATCATTATTAAGCTAACAGACACTATCTTTAAATGTAAATTTAGATGTAAAAAGATACATTTGAATGTAGAAAGTAAAAATGTACGACCTGACCGAAGCAAATAAGTTATGTGTAAAGAGAAAACCTTTACAGGCATAAATCCCATCATTTTGGTATTTTGAGTAGTTCTTGGTGAACAATTTTCTTTGTTAAAAAAGAACTTCTGGTCTCACACAGAGAGTTCTGCTAACATTTTAAAATGTTACTTCCGCTATATTCCACAGAATTTAGTGCTTAGCCCAGTGCTGTTTAGTATTTTCATTGAAGATTAAAGAGCATAATGAGAAGTGCATAGTAAGAGATTAATGTTGTCAGTAGAGAAGCAATAGACAGCATCATCATTCCTCTGGTCTTAAAATGCAGGAGTTCATAAATATAGATCCAATCTACTGAAAGATCATGTATAAAAGCATTCAGATTAAGAACATGTCTTAACTCTTCTAATGAAATTCAGTGGGATTTAAACGTCTGATCATAATTTGTATGAGGCTGTATTCCTGAATTAAACAAACAAACAAACAGAACAATATCTGACAGAGGAGATGTGCTGTTTGCTAACTGAGAAACAGTTAAGCAAAATCTTCCTAAATAATTTTACACTTATTAGGATGATTTGTATCTTATCTGAATCACTTCCTCCAGAGTCATTGTCCATTGTCCTCTTGGGTCCATGTGAAAACCTCATGGGTTTTGACATAAAACAAAAGGTTAAAGAAATTTTTTATTTCATCTTACAAAAAAACCCTCCAAACCAAAACAAAACCAAGAAGTGTGAAACTTTTAAAGACTCACATTTGAGTAATCATGAAAGCGTACACGGATTACTTAAAAAAAACAAATTCAAGATACACTTTTTGCAGTAGAAAGCCTGAAATAAAGCACCAAAAGTTTCTTGTTTGGAAAATGTGAAGCTTGAGTGCTCTTTGCTCAAATAAAGAGCTGCAGCAAATCCAGCAATAACCCATCATCTCTGACAAGACAAAGAAAGGTAGAAAGTGAAAGAAAGCAGAAGAAAACTTGTGTACTTCAGTGAAACCCCTACTTTTTGCCATCAAAAACTAGTAATTCTGTTGTATGATTTGCCAACTGAATTTAAAGTTAATCTGGTTTTGTTATTATAAAGAGGAATAATTCTTTGCTTTGTAAGAAGTAAATACTTGCTTTACTCAAAAAATCTACAAGGCAGATTTTTGTAACTAAGAAATTTTTCTGTTGTTCATATGGAAATGTATTTTCACTTTTAACAAAACAGGAAGGACAACAAAACCAGATGTGTTTTTAACGGGGCTGAAACAGCTGAACACATGGGTAAGTTATGAAACATACATAAAGTACAGAGAGCAGTATTCCGTACCCGAAATTTTAACTTAGGATAATTTTAATTATAAAATCATTAGAAGCATTTTGAACGCGGAGAAGGGTTTCATTTTCTTTTCTTTTAAATAATAACCACTAACAAATTCAAATAAACAAACCCTCACAATGAATTCAACTCGAAGTAAATGCTGTTCCTGAGTGTGTGCCCCCACCTCAGAGGAGTGGTGGCCATGGAAGGAAAGAAATTTTTTACATCAGTTGCTTAAACTGGATTCCCGCAGAAAACGTCACAGTCATTCATCCATGCAAGAAAGCAGTTCAAGCCATGTGTACTTCGCTTTTTCTTCATTAACCCCTGCAAGGCTTCAGGAGTTCAGAAAAAGGGGATATAGATAGGCATTTTTTAAAAAAAATTGTAATTATTTACCCTTTCTTTTGCTTGGCAGTTGTCTAACTGTACTGCATCCAGTGGTACTCTCTGGTAGCAACTTTCTTGAATGAAAATACAAGCTAGGTTGTTGAACACAAGAATACTAAAGACTTTCCAAAGATAGCATTTGTTCTAAAAGGCTCAGGTGATAACATAACATTTCGAGAATCAACACATGATTTCTCAGAACAGCCTCACTATTTTACCAAATCAATATATAAAATGTATTTGTGAAAGTGTCTGTCAAGCTTCATGAACCACGGCAAAGTGAAGTTATCCTGAAGTGGCAGAATGTGCTTTATTTATGGTAAAGCATTTAAAGAGTGATAATTGATTTTCTCACAATGTTTCTGGCATATGTCAGGGAGTTTTTTAAGAGATTCTGGAAGACTTTGTATTAAAATTACAATGTGTCAATCATATCTAGCTTTTTATAAGCTATTATCATTAATTTGGGAATGGCAAACCTGGTAAACATTGTTTAAAAAACCCCAAATAAGCTACAAAAGAAAAAAAGCTGCAAAAATTAGAGTAAGGCCTGAAAGATATTGTATAAGGGGGATATTGTACAAGATCCTATTGAAATTTAACGTATTTATTTCTGCTAGTCTCACACAGATAACTGACATTTTGAATAGAGTCTTCCAATGAAGAATTTTCTTAGAGAGTTATTTTTTTTTAAAGACTTGTTTACTGGACAAGACAATGCAGTATTCAGTTTAAAAGCTAAGTTATGCAGTAACTTTAAATAGCAAATCTCTATCTACTTTTTAAATTGTTAATGATATCAGAGTGTGTTCTCATGGTACAATCACAGAACTTAAAATCCTTCCTCAGTATTTACTGTATCTGTAGCAGCCTGAAGAGATATCTTCCATCAGTTTAACTTTTACCTTCTACCTTAAATTCTGAGCCATATCACAAAAGAACTTTGTCATTGTGGACAATTATATCTTACCAAAATAGTTAAATAGACAAGGCACTAGTGGAAGATTGTGGCTTCTCTCAAAAATGCAATCCACCAGTTCTTTATTCATGCATATCTTTCAACAGAATATTGAATAGCCTACTCAGCAGTAGTAAACTCAAGAGACTCAGCGGTAGAAAAGATGAAGAACACAGACCTGGATACCTTTCATCAGCAAATCTACAAGATACTAGTATTTAAATATATCAGGGAAATTATAAGATCCTAATAATCATCAACCAATACTACCATTATCTTCTCAAATAAGAAAAAGGCTTTTCATACTAGTAATTTGTTTGACAGCAACTTCTCAATAGTCAGAGTTCAAGAGCAAAGTTCCCAAAATTCCTGGGCATGTCATAGAATTTTGTCCAAAGAAAATGGTAACAACATTGTCAAGGAGATCTCAATAAAGAGAGGTCATTGTGATGTCCTCTGAAGCATTTTGTTGTTGATGCTACTGAAAATCATTCTGCAAGCTCCAGAAGATTCTCTTGGGAATGAATTCTAACTATGTTAAAGCTGCAGTGAATTCTGACGTGATGATGGCTGGAGAGAGGCCATGCAGAAAATCTGTGAGACAGAAGCCAACATACAGGTCACCAAGCAGTGTCCTGTGCCTCATGCAGCTAAGTAAATCCTGTTTTGGGAGAAAAATAGCTTATTTTTCAGGAAAAACAAATCACCCCATGCTCCTAACTTTTGAAGGAGATGTCAATGAACAAGAATATTTATCCGCTAAAGAAAGAAAACAAGTAAGCCATTATCTACACCAGGCAATGCTCAAATCTATGCTATTTTTATACAGTGTTTATTTAATATAAAATATGGAACGATTTCCCACTTAACAGGGCCTATGCTTCAGATTAGAATTTGTAACATCTTAACAAAACCCAAACCCAAAAATATAGTAAAATATCTTCTTAAAATAAAACAGATGCTTAACAAACCGCACACACATCACTGCCCCCAAATCCACCTCTGTACAGACCTTCACAGCAATCTTGCCACATCCTGAGGTCCAGTTTAGGAATATCTTCACAGCTACTATATCCATGTGGGAATTCAGCCACCTTAAAGACATCATGTTGTACCCTGGTTATGTTGTCACCATTGTCACACAGAACTCTGGCAAGAGATGTCTGCTTGATCTGAGTGAGCTGAGCAGGCGTGAACACACCCGGGTTTTCATACCATAACCTGTAATCTCACAGAAAAGACAAGTTTGCTAGTGAAAAAAACAAGAGGCAGTTTCTCAAAGATATTTCAATACTGTGTTCAGAATGAAAAAATTATCTCATAAATCCTGTTCTCAACTTTATATTGTATCAAGGGACTGATCCAAATGCAAAAATGTAAGTTCCTGGTGTCACCTCAGCATTAGCTGGTGCCATGCTGACACTCTGAAAGGGATGAAATCTTCAAGAAATTCTTTGACTTCTCTTCTAGTCTCATTTCAATGTCTTGGGTAAAATGGCACCAGACTACCAAGTTAAGGATTCTTTTAAGGAAGAAACCTAAATAACCATGATTTCTTTCTGTAGGCAACTTTCTTATGGTTATGAAAATATTTTGATGGAATTGCTGAGATTAGAAGACTGGTTAATCTCTACCTAGTTTACTGTCAAGATAAGTGAGATGATTTAATTCACTAATGACTTTTTTTTCTGTTAAACTATTTTTATGACTATACTGATTCAGGGACTTTCTAATACATGCTCAGTTAATTCATTATATTCAAGAAGGAAACACTATGGTTTCAAACAGTTCATTTTTCATACATAAAGGGCTGAAAGTCTGCTATTAATAGCAAATATAAATAATACATTACTATAAAAAGCAAGCTTCACATGGAAAAGAAAATTTCTTAAGTTACTGTCCAGAATTGGAAAACATTTTACACCATTCTAACACATAAGAACTGCTGACTGGGGCATTGCTTCTGTCTCCCAAAGCTGTATCAATACTGATATTTTTTCCCCACATATTTTAAACAAAACAAAACAAAACAAAAATAGGAGGCTCTTTAAACTTAATGAGAAATCAAAACCAGTCTTAGCGTAAACTTAGAAGAATGGTCAACAAATTTCATTTTACTTATTTAGTGTATCGTTTTCATAAAGTATTGGCCAGTGGCCAGTGAATTTCCAAGTACTAGAATCAGATTCTCAAATTTCCATCTTGACATGAAGTTAGGCTCCCTTCATATATCACTCCTTTTTCATGCACAGACACATTTGCTTTGCGTGGTGTTATCAGCTTTGATCCTGGGCCCATTGAAAAGCCTTTTCAAAAAAGTGAGAGTTTCTTTCATAATGTCTAATAATATTTTACTATTTGCTGGCATGTTGCTTCCAAATATTTGTGTTTCTTGGACAGCCAAATCCCATTTCCTAAATACTCAATGTTTTCCTATAGTTTCTAAGTGTTGTTTCAGAAAATAAAACAAAAACAAAACAAAACAGGAAAAAGTGCTTCTGCTGAAAAAATGCAGATACAAACAAAAAGCAGTATAGATTGTTGTGACACAAATAGGTACTTGTCACCAGTAAGCTGGAGCTCATACTGCATATATTTCTTCTCCTTTTACTCTCTCTGCCTCCAGGCATTAGAGTTCTATGCTTCACAGGTTAATTTTTAAACATATTTTATGTAAAAAAGTTTGGGGGTTCTTTCAAAAAGCATACAAAAAGGTTTGGGTTATTGACTATAAAAATAAAAAAGCCTTTATAATATCCTAAGTAGCAATTTAATAACTTAATTCGAGAAAATAACATTAAATAAGGTGAATCAAATCTAATTTCCGAATTCTTCCTCTGTTTTCCTTTCATTAGGATGGAACTAATCAGCCTAAGTCTTTGTACTCTCATGCCATAAAAAGACCAGGATTCTAGGCCACAAATTATGTTAAAATGAGGGAAACGTTGATTTTCACATGCTGAACAAGTGTGCTGAAAGTGTGCAAAGGAGATCTGGCTGCTGTGACAAGAGAAATTACTATTCTCTTCTTTCAGGTACTCTAAAAACTGAAAATGAGAAATTGCTTGCAATGTGCATATAAGATAATTTAAAAACAAATATCAAATTGTGTTCTTTGGACTAACCTGTCTGCCTTTAAAACTTTTTTGGTGCACAGATGGATTGTATTGTAATATGCATAGGGGTTATATATACAGAGTGATACTATTCCAACCTATGCTTAAGTAACAACCACAATTTCTTTGCCAATAAAATAATTAAATAACAATAAGAGAAGTATCAGGCACTTTTCAAAAAGGTAAGTGACTTGAATATCTGGCAGAAGTAAACTCAGCATATGTTGGCTGTTGTGTTTTTGGGGGTCAGTATGACATTCGCCATAACAAGTAACAGAATTAATAAAGAATCACGGCTTCTAACAATGTTTTAAATGTGTATTCTTCTTCTTTTCAATTGTATTTTAAAATCATAAATGAACATAAAATGGAGGTTTTTTTGAAAACATGACATTGCAACTGTGGTTAAGCATCCTTAATGTAAAATTCATTTTGATTTCCATGGTTTTTTAATGTACCTGTCTCCATCCCGAATACGCCTGAACTGTGTGCTTAACAGACACATCAAAGTTGGCCCCAGTCGACTCCCCGGAACTAAGTCTTCCACCATTAGAGCAGGAAATAAGTCTATGTTCAGGGGGGAGCCATACAACCTATAAATTGAAAAACACAAATACTGAATAACAAATATTTTATACTTACAAAATAATTAGTACATGGTGAAGCTAAGAGCAAGAGATACAAATAACTCACAGGAAAAAATGCAGTGATAGCGCTGCATCTTTTGTGAACAAGCTGTGGGTGTATGTGCAAGAAATCCTGCAATGCAGGCTGTATACACCATGCAGGTCTGCATGTTTACCCTGCAAGTTTTTTTGTCCTAGAAGCTTTCTTCTGATTTCTTGGAATTGTTTCTTTTCTATAGCTTCTCTTTCCTGTCCCTCTGTACACACTTCTTCCATTACTGTAGCTGACACTAATTCTCTGTCTTTGGTTTTGGGCAGATAAGCTAGGAGTGGCAGGGAGATGTAGACTTAATTTCAAACACTGAATCTCTAAAGAAGAACTGATTACTGGTAGTTAAGGATGCCCACATGAAAGTACAGTGGACGATATTGATGTTTGTTTCACTGTACAGATTTAATGGAACTGAACATCTAAATACTTGCATGAAGTTGGGTCATTTAATATGACCTTACACTCAAATAGCACTCATATTTAACAGCATCTACAAAACTAGGCATTTCAAATTAATAATTTCATGAACACATACAGTATATATTAACGTACTGTTCACAGAGATGTAGAAGTAGAGAAATTATCTGCACATGGAAATCATTAACATCTATTTTCTGGTACTGATGGAAGTTACTTAAAATATCCTTTAAGCCTTTCTTAGCAAGTATTTTTTTCTAGATAAGACATTTAGCTATGGTTTTTGCATGCACATTTAGATAATTGACTTTTTCTTCACCTCAGGCTCACCTGCTAAGTTTCTCCCTGATTTCAGGATTCTTAATTTCATTTTTCAGATCTTCAAAAGTCTGAGCTGAAGAAAGATTACAGTAAACTCTAAAATCATGGTAGGGAGGAATTCCATGATCTCTGCCTCTCTGAATATTCATAGCTGCCAGATCTAAAGCCACAGTACGTGCCATGGAGAAGAGTCTTTCTGTTAATTCTGTATTGAGTAATTGTGACGGGACACGCATCTTACCAGCAACACCAAAAAATCCCCTTAGAAGCGGATCAATGCCTCCTTCATTTACAATCCGAAATGGAGAGAAGAATGCCTTATGAAGAGGTAGATGGCCTTGTGGAATAGGTTCAAAGTTTTCATCCAGTCGATACAGAAAAGGATTAATGAGTGTGTGACCAAACCTAAAAGCGGCAGTTGCAAACTCATTAGTTATGCCAGAATTAACACTGGGATCATAACCCTTATATTCGCCAAGCATCTTCATGCCTACCTCTCCAAAGATCTTAGGGAGCCAGTGGCTAAATGTTATGTGTTGCATTTCTGCACCAACAATTTTGCGTGTTTCATGATATATTGTGTCACCGTCCCAGTGTGGATTGAGTTTCAGTAGCTCTGTGGCAATTCTGTTGTGTTCTCTAAACCACAGCGTGTGGATGCTGGTAAGACCCAACTGTTCATTAGAGCGCTGATCACCAGCTAAAAAGCAGGGTATTGGGCTCTCATTTTCATCTCTCATACATTCTGTTGGTGGGCCAGTGGCAAATGGAAGAAGGGGCTTGCCAGATCTCTGTACAATGCCCTGCCTCAGAAGACCCCTTTGACTCGCCAAGTCTCTGATTTCTAGTGCTTCATGGTCCGAACTGCCGTACACATTGGACGCATCAATGTATGAAGTCAGCTGGTTGATCTGTTCTCGTGGGTACACAGAATTCATCAGGAGAGATGTCATGCCGCTTCCACAAACTGGACTAGAGCGTACGAAAAACATGCAGCGTGCACCATTTCGAACTCTGGGATCATTTGGTGGTATCATGATTGAAAAGCATGGAGGATCATTTGTACAAACAGAACTGCAATGCTGACCATCTGAAAACCTGGCCTCACTTAGCGCAGCCACGGTGAGGTCAAGATCATGGTCAAGAAACTGACCCCACTGCATGAGCATGTGAGTGTACTGGTCATCAGGAGTTACGGTTTCCGTCCCGATCAGAGTAGTTGAAACCAAGCGAGGCATTGGGAGTGCGTAGCCATTAGAAAGTCTTCTGGGTTCAATTCCCCGAGGCAAATTAAATCCATTTTCATAGACTGACTTTAAAAGACGTTCAAAAGCTGTCAGAGAAGCGCCCCACATGGGATGCTGAAGGTTATTGCATGTTCCATCGTGTGTTCTGTACTTCTGGTGGAAGCACATGTCTGAGCAGTTGTTCACTCGTCGATGGGCTGTACAGCCTGAGAGATTGGCTATCAGATTCAAGTACTGTGGTGATACAAGGTCATTATAGTGATAACCTGAAACAGAAAAGAGAGACAGAGAACAATCAGAGAATTCATAGACTCATGGGCCCCCCACAGATCACGAATGTATTAGAAATGCTATTTTATTTTTTATTTTATTTTACATTTCCCACCAGATTAAACATCCCTATTTTTAGAAAAGAAAAGTAATAATCTTATATGTATATTTGAGCATTAGGTCATTTGAACAACTTGACCACCACTAGGTTAGGAGGAAACTTTCTAAAATGCCAATTCAAGTGCAACTTTTACAAAATGATCACAAAAGGAGCTCATTACTTATTTGGTCACTTAGGAAAGCAGAGATATTTTCAGAAATAAAAGCCTCATATTGCGACAAATACAACATTTTCCGCATGTTAGTAAAAACATTTTTAAAAATGTCAGTAACACTGAAATGGACATCAAGACTTTAACTTTTGAGACTTGCTCATTTACTGAACATTACTATTTTGTTTTGCTTTATTACAGTGAAAGTTGCAATTTTTAAGGAAAAAAAAAACAATGAAAAAAGAAAATAACCACCGGCAATAGAGCCAAACATGGAATGATCTCTAGGACAAACATTGTGGAGTAACTCATATTCACATTACCCTGGACGATTTTCTGTAGAAAAGTAGTGTTTGTGTAGCATTTGGCACAGATTTCCTCTGCAATCCACACCATTCACCTCTGGGACTAAAACATACTTATCATTTTCCTGCATTTTTTTTTCTCAGTTCATAGAAAAATAAGACATACAGAATATATACTGTAATTCATTAGAATTATGTTTTTAGAGCCTCAAATTAAGGTTATGTGCTGCATGATCTCTGCTGTGGTATGATGGTGTGTGGAAGGACTGAAGACCATAAGACCTCCCAGTACAGTGTTGGGTGACTGCAAATAGCAGAAGACTCAGCCTGTGCCTTGTCCTTGCTGCCTTGTAGGAATCATTGTAAAAGTGATTTTTACTTAGTAATATTTGGATTAAATTTCAAGAAAAGGCCAGAAAAAAATCTGGCTAAATCTACAATATCAACTTGTGTAGACCAACAGAAATGTGTCAGTAAAGTGGAATTTTTGCTGCTGAGTAAGACATGCCTACTCTATCCAGGAGAAGGTTTCCTTCAGAAAATCTTTACTTTGTACTCGTGGACTGAATGTGGGCCTGGACCCGATTTTTCATTTACATTGAAAAGAATTCACATTGTTCAAGACCATATCACAAATCACAGTAAGTGGGGACAACTTCAAATAGGAGCTGCTGATCCAAAGTGAAAGGCACACCGTGAGCGACTAACGAATGTAGAGTGTGGATGAATGGGGTTCCAGGATCCAGGAAAAAGTCCAGGAGGTGGAGTATGTCCAGCGTCGATGTACGTTTAGCTAACTAGAAACCATCATACATCACCACGGATCTTGACCTGGAAAGCTAGCAGTCAGGAATAAAACCAAACAAGCAGTATAAAGGCAAAAGGAAAAAAGGAAATGAGCGAGTGTAGAGTGGTACTGTGTTCCCACAGGCTTGAGGGGTTCCCAGCATGATGGCAAACATTCAAGAATATGAACTGAAAGCAGTTCTGCAACAGGTCGATACCGGTTAATTGCACACAGTTGGGAAATGTTTCTTTTAGTCCTGAGCTCCCAGTGTGCCTGCAAATACAATGGTCTTCATCTAAATTCAACACATAAATGTGTGCTAGGCACAAATGGCTCTCTGCCAGTTTCCACAATGCAGGGCAATTGCCAACAAACCACCTAAAGCCCAGCTTTATCTTTGCCTTGAAAGGAACTGGGTTGCTCACAGTTGCCCAGCTGGGACATGACTTGTGCTCAGCCAGGGAAGCTGTTTTCTCAGCCTCAGGCTATGAGTATGCCACATGGTTTACAAGTCAAAGAAAAGATATCAGAGACTTAGTGCTTGCATTAGGCAAAGCTAACATGCTCATGTAGACATACAGAAACTTTTTTATGGAATATTCCATACTAGGAAAAAGAAAAACAAACCACAGAGCAAAACCTGTAAGCACCACTTGGTAATGCAGTAAAATATACTCTTTGAGGATATTTTAGAGAGCATATTAAAATTTCCTGGCTACCAGTTTAATTCTAGAACTACACCCAGAAAACTTCTTTATAATAACACTCCTGTTTAAATTATCTTCATTCATTATGGAATTCTTTGCTTATGACCATTATTCATTCAAATAAACATTTGTGGTTATCCTGGTTGCCACCCCCATTTCTGAAATCAAGTTGTGAGCAAAACTCAACAGTGAATCTTTTGGGTGGAATGACCTTCAGTACTCATTTAAAATAAAAGGCTCAGGTTCCCTCTTTAGAATGTCAAGCGGGATGTAATATCTCATTATGGATTAGATTTTGGCTTTCTGATGCCAGTTGCTAATCCTTAATAACCCCTCACATTGTAGGCACTAACTTTGCCTCTGCTCTCTAAATGGCTGGGTGCTGAGCATTTCCAGTGCTTAGAAGCTAGCTAGCTCAATTCACTATTACCTTTTTTTCTTTTTCAAAGTGGAAGGAATATGTTTCATAGAGTCATAGAAATACAGATTATAAGGGACTTCCTATCCAGACCAAGCTCCTGCTTGAAGCAGAGCTGTTTCCAGCACTAGATAGCTGTATACCTGATCTAGTGGGCTTGAAAATCTTCGAAGTCTGAGACTTCTCCACCTTTCTGGATTAGTTGTTCCAGTGCTGCACTGGCCTTCTGGTGAGAAACTGCTTCCTAACATCTAATCTGAACCTCCAAAGCAGCAACTTCTGGCCATTCCCCTTGTTATACAGTCTGGCATGGCAGAGGAGAGTTTGGCTCCATAGTCTTTCCTTGGGATATTCAAAGGTATTACAACAAAAAAAAAAAAAGTCTCTGACTGGGAAATTGTCACGTTTCTCAACTGTTCCCAATGCAAAAGTGCTATATAACACCTTTCATTTGGCTCTGCATTTTGAAATAACATGAAATAAGGACAAAAATTACTATTAAAAATCAGAATATTGGGCAATTTAAATGAAAATAGATTTATTTTACTATTCAAGCTTCCCTAAAAGCTAGGTTTCTTTGGATTCTGTAGGTCTGAAAAGCAAGTTCTGGTTGCAAACAGAATTTCCAGTATCACAGAAAGTTGCCTGATTTTGTGTTTATTAACTAGTATCCATAGGCTTTAATGCCAGTTTTTGGGAAAATTTAGGTGTTTCACTATTATGAATCCTAGCAAAAAGCAGCCAACCAGCTCTCACACATCACATTTTATATATTGCTAGTATTATAAACTCATAGCATATATATTCAATATTCTTGCACATGCATCTAATCAGAGAACCAAATCAAACTGGGTTGCTCTTATAAAACATCAGCCTTCAAAGAATTTTGAGTAAGTTTTTGTGGTAAACAATTCATCACAAATTATCTACTCAGCTCTAATAATGAGTAACAAGCTTCTTTTACTAGCAAATGTGACAGTACTCCACAAAAGCTTGCCATCTTTTGTCTTATAAATACTTGCTAGTTCATGGTCAGAGTTATAGTTTTCAGAAGTTACAATAAATACTCAATTATAAACATCAAAAAGAATATAATGAGTAAAAGTATTTCCTCTAGATTGTCAGTGTAGTTCTTGGCTATGTCTCAAGTCTCAAAAGCTCGCTCTCCTAAAACTCTATCATTATTTCCAAATGCTTCAGTCCTATGTTTAAAGCATATCCACGCATATATCTACACACATTAGCTATATGTACTCCAGCTGGACTTCATGGGCCTGACTGGAATCCAATACCTAAAAGGCAGAAATTAAACCTCACACTTTTTTTTGCTAGCTATAAAAAGCAACAAGAACTGTATTTCTCATTACATCAGGTCAGTGTTAAACAAAGAAATTAGCTTAGTCTGACACACATTCATAAAGCAGCAAATTATTCTCTGAATACTATTGTGGTACATGCAGAAACCTTGGTATGTAAGGTATACAAATCCTTCTTGTCATGTCATCATTCCTCCTTGCCAAGGCATGCTGATATTAAATGGTTTTTCTTAAAGAAACAGGAACAAAACTGCTTATTTTTAACACACAACAGAAAAGTCTGTTCTGCTATGAGACAATGGTCCTAATAAATTAACACACAGGGAATTAACAAACAGGATGCGTTATGCACTTCCACTATACTGATTTTGACCAGCAAAAGAATCTGAATCTGAACTTTTTCCTAATATGCCAACATGAGAAAAAACACTCCACTTGGAGAGCTCAGAGTTATATAGTGAACAATGTGCAAACCAAGGATGGAATTTGGTAAAGTTTTGCAAAGTCAAATACTTCACTGATTTCAATGTAATCGTTCTGCAATTGGGACCAAGCCTCAGAAAATTAAAGTCTCCTGAAGTATAATGACTTAAAAAGGCAAACACATGTCAAAACAGAAAAATAAGGAAAGAATACTGACTTGTTCCATTCAGGTCAACCATTAGACCATCTTGTACATGATCTTGAATAAGCTGTAATGTCCTTTCAAATATTTCCCCAGCTCTTGCTTGCTCAACAGTGTATGGGTCCCTTGGGTATCGAAATAAGGCTAGCAAATCATTTGGAGAACGAGGACGACTGATAGATAATTTGGAAAAAAATAGTAAGTGTACACAGGAGTTACAAAACAACAATACTACATAAATCATGTAAATGCTCAGCAATGTGATTAGTACATACCTTGGTTACTCATCTCAAAATGGAAGGCAAACCAAGAAGGAAAAAAAATTCAATAAAATAATAAAAAATGAAATATTTAGTAGTAATTAAATATTTAGTAGCATTTTAATACACATTATCGCAGCAGAACTGCTGCAGTGAACAGGGATCTCAGCAGGAGTGTATAAACAATAGGAATCCTTACATGTTAAACTGTTAGTATTTTCAGAACCAACCAGACACTAACAATGTCTTTTAAGTAACAAAATGGTTTCTTGTTTAATAAATCTCCCAGTATTTCTAGTATATACAAAATTAATTCTGACTTCTCAATACAAAAAAAAAAAAAAAAAAAGGAGATACCTGTCAAACAGATGTGTACGTGTTGAATTTATTGCTCTGTCTACAGTTGCAATTGCTTCCACAATTGATGTTTGTACAAAAGGATCTCCATTTCGGCTGACATTAGGAACTAGAGAAAAAGGAATTTACATGTTATTGCAAAAATGGCCACACGCAAAAAGATACTTCCATAGAACAGAGTCTAGACATGACATCATTTGAGTTCTACAACTTCATAAGTTCATCCAAATATAAAATTCTTAACCATTCTGGAATTCTCTCACAGCGTATTAAAGTAGAACAAAATTCATTTAAAACAGAAGTTAACCTAAGCTTAAAAGTCATCTAGCTTATAACTCAAAACCAAGATAAAGTTAAGTGCATACAGTGTTTAGCTGTCCACTATTTAGACCTAGGATTTCGAGTGTAAATGATCCAGAAAAAGGTGAAGTATTATTATCATTAAGGGTTCTTTTCTGGTGTGTGTATTATCAGGTTTCAGGTGTTGGTATCAAGAGCCTGACCTATATCCACTGAAGTCAATGCAGATTTCTCCTTTGATTTCAATGTAAGAATTTAAAGGGCTTACAGGAATATGCTGCAAGTGGTACATAATGAACATAATTTACATAATTGAATGAACATAAATTAACATTGTTCTTCTTCTGATCTTAGTATAATAAGCCACACAGATTAACTTAAAAGGGCAGTAAATATTTTCTTAATTTAGATCACTACTTTGTTTCCTACTTTAAAATTATCTTTTTAATACTAGGTTAAAAATCACATGCCTAAACACTATTTAACAACTGTACACAGCACTGAAAACTCAATAAAGCATAGGCCTTTTTATGCAGTGCTTAGTTGCAGCTGGATGTTTGTACAACCTATCTAGGACTAATAACCTTCCTTTCAGTCTGAACTAAGAATTACCAGATCCGGGGGCAACAGCTAACAATTTCCAGAGTGTGTTTAGATTGGAGAAGTCACACAGGAAGAAGGGTAAAGTAGGGAAAAAGTCCAAAGCAAATATACTGGAATAAAATCAGCAGATGTACAAAATCATCTGACATAAAAACTGTTGTGTACAAGCTTTTCATTACTTCTTTTTTTTCCTAGGCAACTTTTCATTATTCCTTCCTAAGTGGCAGCTTAAATTGTGTCTACATGAGTTTCATAGTCTAGACCCACTTAATCAAACTTAACCATCTATACCGTCAAATAAAACAGTCCCTGGAACTCTACAGCTGTAGATGAAGCCCCTTTCTGTGCCCTGAGGACAGTCTCAGGCTTTTGGCAATATATTCCCAGCATCCAAAACGAGCTGACCCTTTCCACAGTGCCTGAGGGCAATAGTCCTTAATCTCTCCTGTTTACCAACTGTCCTTGACTGACAGCTTCATTCTCAATAGCAACCATACAGAAACACTATCAGATAAGCTACTTATTTTAGGAAAAAATGTCATTTACAGGTTTAAATTTTACATTTTACTTGTTTCAGAGTGTTTGTGTGCCTTGAATGACCTGAAGAGTGCAAAATTGCAGTCTGTAAAAATCCGGTGACTGGTTACCTTCCTTAGTGCCGTCTACATTAAATGTAAACTTGGTGTTTACTTGGAGGGCTGTCTTTCTGATTAATGGTATACGTGGGCTGAATTATAAACCTTGGTCAGATGTTAACTATACAGTACTTGATTTTTGTTTAGACTATTTACTGCTAGCAGTTCTTTTTTTAGACTGATAAACATTAGAAGTTAAAGCTCCTTGTAAGAATCTCCCACAATACTTTTTTTTCAATTTGGGCAGGGAAGGGGAATGACTTTTACAAAACAACGGAAAAGGACAGAAGAAAATGATTAAAGAAAAGCATCTTTAAAATATTATCCAACACAGACAGCAAAACCTGTCCCCAGTTTCTATACACTGGCCTCTACTCGGTCTCAATCTTAGGAAAGTGTTTTGGTTTAGAAGCATTCATAAAACATTGCCTTGCTTAAAACAAATGTTGACATGCAAGTTTTTAGGCATTTCTGGCTATGGCTTTACAAATACTATCCACACAGCAATTAACCAATATTTATAATCTGTCCACTTGTCCTCCTTGTTCCTCTGACAGCTTCAGTTTTTAAAGCAGCCATAGCAAAACAGCATCTCATATCCCACTAGTTTGAAGGAGAAATTTCATTCACAGTTTCAGATGGCGTGCATTCAATAATTTTAGGTTTATTTATGCTACAGATTAGAAGAAATTAACCACATTACCATTAATTTCTGCAAATCAGCAAGTATTGTGGTTTGCTGATTTCAGCAGATTAGAATTATCAATTTACACCCGTACTAAGTGAATGAAACTCATTTCCACTGGGGTTTTATTTCAACTCATAATTTCATTTTTCAGGGCTCTTAGTGACTTGAGAACTAGCTAATCTTTCCTAAACAAAACCTTTTTTTTGCTATGCAACTCTAGAATAGCCAGATTGACTGATTTTCATGGACTTTCTTTCATTTGCTGACTTCATACATGTAAATGGAAACTTACTACTGAATGATTCCCAGCCCTTCAATTTTTCTCTCCTGAAGTATCTTTACAGATTAAAGAAGTATTTTTCATAGAAGAAAGTATAGATTAATAGTCTACTAAAAGCAACCTAAGGCAGGTAACATCATAGTTTTATTGATACCATGTGATTGATACCATGGCAAACAATACATTAGAAAAATCACTGATACGTCTTTATCAATTTAGTAAACAAAATACAGAACATCCCAAATAACACTGGGAAACAATATCCAACATATTGAAGAAATCTTCACACCAATCTTCAAAATACCGAAGAAATCACAGTTGTATACTAATTTTTCAAAGATACAAAAATATCATCTTATATTCCCTACTGAGAGACAGAAATCATACAGTTTTCTTTTATTTTCCATCAAAATTAAACTGAAAAATCAGCAGTTTTAGTCAGTAAGTCAGAAAAGCACTGTGGTCGATCTTTGTAGCAAAGTTATTTCCTTAGCCTCTTTTGCTGCTTTATTACCACTTATAACATAGTAATAACTGATAACTATTATTTGCCATTATTACTTTCAAATAATTAGAAAAAGATGAAATATTCTCCTTTTCTTTCTGTTTTCTCTTTTAGCTTCTTAAGGTCTGTATGATTTTCCTGAGCTGTTTTGCAATAGTTGCAGCCTAATTTTCAACAAAGTGCTGTAAGTGTCCCTTTGAAGATGCCAGAAGAGTTTTTGTTAAGTTATCCCTAAAAATTAGACTGGGTATTTGACTAGCAAATTCTAATAGCTCTAAGTAATATCTCAAGAAGAGAGTTGAAAGATTAACTTGAGCCCAAATCATAGTTGGTTTTGGAGCTTAACTCCTAGAGATACTGCTATTATGACATTACCATCTTACTCATATAGGGAGAAAAAACCCAGAAAGAATCATGGGAGAAAAATAAAAATATGAATAAAATAACTAATTTAGTATTTTGACAGCTTTTTTTAATCTTACAGATTAGGCAATTAGAACAAAACTAAAAACCCAAGTCATACCTCTCAATCATGTATCTTACCATTTACACTCAGCACCATACTGACAGAGGAGTAGCCTATGGTGTTGCGGGCAACACATTCATAGCGACCTTCATCCGCTGTTCCAACATCGCGGATGGTGAGGAATCCCTCTGGACTAACATGAAATTTTCCACTCTCAGTTACCTGTACTCCATCCTGCAGGAAAGCCCAAAATTTACTTAGTCAAAACACACTTGTTTTCATACATGAATTTTTGTCATCTTTTTCTCTTTTGTTTTTATTTTTCATGTTACATTTCTATTTTGTATGCCAAGTTCACAGTCAGATAGATTTAGATAAGCTTATATAGAAAAATCACATGTACTTCTAAATTGTACGGTGTGTTTCTTTACTTCTAAAATTACTCATTCTTATAAATCAAAGTATTTTAATAGGCTTTCACCACATAAAATCTATGACCCAAAAATAAGATAACACCTCTTGAGAACATACGTATTTTATTTTTCTGAAAACTAACCAACTGAAATAGAACTCAAGAGCTTTATGTGTATCAATTCTTCAGGTGCTATGCATTTAGAAGCTATTTAAGGTTCATTAAAGTACGTTTCTAATATTCACTAATCGAAGAGAAGCATACAATCAGAAAAATTTAATATCAGTATTAGCAACTCATTAATTCATTGGTAACTCTGCTAATACTCTATAGTTTGATATAGCAATTATTACACCAAAGGAAATCAAAGCTACAAAGAGGTTACCAGAAAGTTAACAAAGCCTGTCCTGGCTGGTCTCAACGTAACAGTGAGAAATGGCTCCAATACAGTATTTCCTATTGTTTTATACCAAAAATATCTTCAAAAGTGTGAATATTAGTAGCATATTCACACAGAACTTTCACTAAATACACAGACCTTTTAAGGCATACATTATGAATTTTACCTGGTCTGCATAATAATTTGCATAACTAAATATGTATATTTATCTATATAAAGTTCAGGTTTAGTATCTATACATGTTCCATATTAAATACTTACTGATTGAACTTCAGGTAATGTTTTCAGACACCACAGGAAGCAATAATTTGACAATGTGCACTTTCAATAGTTAATTATGAAGAGATGGAAAGGCCACTGCCTTTCTGTAATAACTGTATATGTAGTACCTTATTCCATGTAATGACTGGCTCCGGTTCTCCTTGAGCACTGCATGGGATCTGCACGTTTGTGCCAACCTCCACTGTCATGTCACTGGGAACACTGGCAAATACAGGAGTCACTAAAAAAGCCAAATGATACACTGATGAAGTATGACATACAGCTTGTGCAAAAGATGATCAAAAAATAGCACTCTGTTTTTATCAGTTACTGAAAACTTCTTAATCTATTATATGATTCTATCCGCACGCTTCTAGTTGCTTATAACTTTGTTTTAGAGATTAAATTCCTTTCTCCTTGAGGAAACTAGGTTCCCATGGTGTGGATGTATATTCTTTGCTGGATAAAAAACTGGCTGGATGGTCAGGTCCGGAGATGGTAGTGAATGGAGTTACACCCAGTTGGTGGCCGGTCACAAGCGGTCAGGGCTCAGTATTGGGGCCAGCCCTGCTTAACATTTTCATCGATAACCTGATGAGGGGATCAAGCCCCCTGAGCAAGTTCACAGACAACACCACATTGGTGGGAGTGTTGATCTGCTGGTGAGTAGAAAGGCTCTGCCAAGGGAGCTGGACGGGCTGAATGCATGGGCTGGGGCCAATTGTATGAGGGTCAACAAAGCCAAGAGCCAGGAGCGCTGGGATCACAATAACCCCCTGCAGTGCTGCAGACTCGGGGCAGAGTGTCTGGAAAGCTGCCTGCTGGAAAAGGACCTGGAGGTGCTGGTGACAGCAGCTGAACATGAGCCTGCAGTGAGCCCAGCTGGCCAAGAAGGCATCCTGGCCTGTGTCAGCAATAGTGTGGCCAGCAGAACCAGGGCAGTGACTGTCCCCCTGTACTCAGCACTGGTGAGGCCACACCTCAAGACCCGTGTCCAGTTCTGGGCCCCTCACTACATAAAAGACATTGAAGTGCAGGAGCATGTCCAGAGAAGGGCTGGCAACAAGTGACAGGACAAAAGGAAATGCCCTTAAGTTGCACCAGAGGAGGTTTAGATTAGATATAAGGAAATATTTTTGCATAGAAGGGGTTGTCAAGCACTGGAACAGACTGTCCAGGGAAGTGGTAGAGTCACTATTCCTGTACGTGTTCAAAAAATGTGTGGATATGATACTTAAAGACATGGTTTAATGGTGAACATGGCAGTAGTGCTACACTGACAGTAGGACTTGATGATCTTTAAGGTCCTTAACAATTCTATGACCTTATTCCTGATGTCTGCTTTAGGGTGATTATAAAGTCCTCTTAACTTCTAACATAATAGGCTAGTAGTTGTCAAAACCACTTAAGTTCCATTAATTTAGAGCTCTGAAAAAAATTTTGTTAATAGCTAAATCTGTACAAAGTCATTAGAATGAATACGGCATTTTTTAAAGTAGCAAAACCTGCAATTTCTTAGATGAAAAAAGCAAAACCTTCCACAACTCATTCAACTGAGTCTCTCAGCCTGACTTGCTGAGGCACTGAGTCTCAACAGAGCTCCTACCTTTGTGACACCTATGAGCCTCAGCCCTTGAAACATCAAAAAATCACCTTCAGTTCTAAGGACAGACTGCAGTTTTACCTAAAACCAATGTGAATAAAATTAATGTATTTTTAAACTCTTATTTTCTTCAAATGCAGATTAATGCCTGACACTCAGATATCATCATGAAAAGTATGTACAAGATTATGAAGACATTAAGAATTCTATTTCTGCTGTAACATACACTGATATGTTACTGATGTCATGTTACTGATATTCAGCAGGGAGTGGGAGAGCTGGCTGTGCTTTTACAGAGAAGTATTTGGCTCCACTGCAGACATTTACACTACCAACCAAATCTGGCCCTGCTGCTATTACACAAATGGCTGTCAAGAACCAGAAATCAGTTCAAATAAGGTATCCAGAGGCAGGTGTCCAGCAGTGGGAGGTAAGAGAGTCTGTCTCTGTGGATGTGAGCTGTGTCGTGCCAGCAAACAGACCTGGACCATTCATCTGTATTCATTAACACTGATTTAACTACAGTGACCAATGACTAGACACTCCTCAGATGAACAGTCCTTTTGTTAGAAGCCCAGAAGAAAAAAAATTCTCATCTTGCACAATTGAAAACAGCATTGGCAAGTAACTGTGGAGACCTCCAATTTAAGGCTGCATATTCAGCCTTCAATCTTGTATTTACTATCTTTTGGCAACTGAATTTTGTAACCTGAGTTGCACAAAAATTGTTTTATTAAACTTTACTCAAGTCCAGTAAAATTCAACACAGCTGGAAAGCTATAATTTTTTTTTAAACTGATACTTGTTTAATATAATTTTAATCAACATTTTATATAGGTTAAAAAAAATCATCTCAACTTTGACAAATCAGTCTCCTAACACTACTCTTAACTAAGAAAAAATCAACAGAATTTTTTTCTGACAAACTTCTAAGCTTATTTGAGCCCTTTTCACTAATATACATTTTAAAATTAGGTCAGCAAAAAGAAATGCTTTGAATTATGTGTTTTATCTCCTTGAATTCGGTTAAACATCCAAGTACTTCAATAAATTATCAATGTTAATATGATTATAATTTATCCTAGAAGCACCTCACTTGGAATTTAATTGAAGAAAAGCATAAAAAAATGAGTTTGGGGTTGGTTTTTTAGGACTTTTTTTGTGTCAGTTTACTTTCAGTGTAAGGAATGACTTTTCTTTGAGAAGTTTATTCTGCTTCCGTAAAATAAAGTGTTCTGTTTCTGGACATAAAACATTATGTTAATAACGCTATTTAACTAACAGCATAGAGCCTTATTGGAAACTAGACTTTTCACAAAATAAAATATTTTCCCAAGCATAGGAGTACTGTCATCCTCAAAGCAAACCTCCACTTCTTACCAAAAAAACCAGTAAATCAGATAAACCTCCTTCCCAGAAGACTGTTCTAAAGGAATGATATCCTGTACAAATACTAGTAAGTATCCAGACATGTTATTTATTGGAAACCACCTGGGATCTAAATAGACATAGAAACAATCACACATGGTACTGTGCATTTTAGTGTAAGCCTAAATATTTCTTTTTTTTTTTTTCTCTTCCCAGCAGCTGTACATGGAGAACATACCTCTAGGCTGTACAGTCAGGTACACAACGATTCGCTGAGATCCAATAATGTTGACAGCTTGGCATTCATACTGTCCCTGGTCGTGCAGAGCAACCCTGGAAATCCTCAGGGTTCCAGAAGATAGAACTAAGTGTCTTCTGTCAACAGACAACTGGCCTCCTGAAACACACAACAGCATGATTTGCTCTTTACAGCAACAAAGTCCCTTTGTATCAGAAAAAGGGAAAACCAGGAAGTTTTAACTTTGATAAAACATTGGAAAAAATTAAAGTTTTTAAAAAAAACCCCACCAAACAAAAAAAAACCAAGAAAAAAGTTTGAAACCTTTACTTCTAAGAAGATAAACATGAAAAGAAAACAAATTATACATATGCACACAATCATAATCCTGATCTTTTCTCTATTTGTAGTAGAAATAAATATTTTCATTTAAGGAGCATGCTAAAGCATCCGAATGAGAAGGCATAAAAACGCCAACATGTGTTACTGTTAATTTCATATTATTGCCATGTGTGTAAGACACAATTCATCTCATGTGCCTAGGCCTAGAGAATCCACAGAAAAATACACGTGGCCCTGAAAAAAATGGAATATAAGAAAAATGAAGGCACATCAGTGTCTGTACCCTATCCTCCCTTTCTGGACATTTCATTTGACTGGAGTAGTCTAAGTAGAGGGAGAAACAGGGACATTATCAGCATCAAAATGATCAACAGTTTGCTAAGAATCTGCTTTATGCACCATAGTTTAGAATTTCCTAAGAGTTGTTTTGCCTGCTAGAGCTATTTCACTTGAATCAACCAGAAATTTCGCTTACCGATAAAACATCCACTACAATATTTCTTCCTGCTGGATTTGGCTTAATGCCTTTAGAGCCATAACTTGATAAAACAAGTCAGCAGAGTGCACCCTGTTTTGTCTGTCAATGTGCATTAAGTGGCAGTGATGCTGGACTGTTCTGGTTTCTGAAGAGAGCACATCCCACCTAATTTCAGACCTCCAGTTAATGACAGCCATCTCCATTTCTTCTGCAGTACAACAGCAGTGATACATATTGCTACATGTAATTTGCCTCATATTTTTTAAACACTTATTATTAGGAATCTATTATGGACACATATATTTTAGTGACTCTTTTATACTTAATAATGAAAAATGTGTGGGCAGCTGGCTTCTGTGGGACACCTTGCCTTTCCTAGCTAAAGCAGAAAAAGAACTGCTCCCTTCAGAGACTGAAGAATCTAAACAAATACATGTGGCTCCTTTCAATAAAGAAGGGATTCCAATATGACTGCTAAACCACTCCGGTAGTTTAAAAGTAAGAATGGAACACACTTACCTCCTTTAGTCCAGGCAATAACGGGTTGGGGATAACCTTGTGCTTCACAAGGAAAGTCAACGGTTTGTCCCTCAATCACTGTTTTGTCTTGTGGAGTGACAGTAAACTGAGGTAGAGCTACCAAAGAGAAAATAAAGCTGTTTAAAAAAAAAACCAACTGAAAAATGCATGACTAAATTACATACTATTTACTGTGCAAGCTGAAATAGCTCATATTGGTGGGAAGAGAGATGCTAATGGAATTCTTTTATATTGTGTCTCCTAAAGAGAAGAGAGTTAGGGCAGCCACTAGTGCAAAAGGAACATCTCCCTCACAACCTGGCCCTGATGTCAGTGAAGACGTGGGATCTACCATCACAGATCCAAAACAACAGGTACAGTAAGACTTGTAGAATCAAACTAGTGTTCCCTGGATCAAAAATACTTCCTTCTCTTTGTCTCAGAGCTTCCCAGCTAAATTGTGAACAAGATGTAATGTAATCAAAACCTTCCTGAGCTGCTTGTTTTCTTCCATGAATGCAACGAGTGGAGTGTGGGCCAGATTCTGGAGCAACACTATGCAATACGAACATGAGAAGTGATTTGTTCAGCTCTCAAAACACAACTATCAATTGGTAAATAATAAATTAACAAACCACACAGACAAATTGCTTTGTACAGCTTTAGAACTCATTAACAAGGCATTTGCAGTCTTAACAGTTTGCCAACTAAAGATTTTAACACGAGAACAGAAGCAAACTGAAATTTAAAGGTTACTCAAAGTATTTTGGAAATAAAAGTTCCAGCATGAAAGTGTTTGCAAAAAATATTATTTATATATACAGGAGACTTTCGATAGATGGTCTCAAATACTTTATAATCACACTAGTGACATACAATACCAAAATTATTGCAATCACAAGTCAGAATACTTTGACTTTTGCTTTGCAGAAAAGCTGTGCTAATACCTCTGCTGGCAGAATGATAGTTTCTATCAAACTCAGCAGAAAATGTTTCCATATTCACTGAAGTGTCTACAAAAGAAAAGTAGCACAGATCTGTATTCAAAACTCCATTTCTAGTTCTCCGGGTACAAATTCTAATCTCTAGCATTGCTGCAATACAGGAAATATTTAATCATTCCAAAATTTGACACTGCTTGTTTGTTCCTCCATGCGAAGAAAACACAGGAAATTAACATTTGAAAACATCAAACTTCCGAAAATAATCAATGAAACCTAATTTTATGGGAAATAGTATATAATATCTTACTCTGTGTGAAATGTATAGCAACATCTCTATGGACTACAACAGTGCAATTAAAACTAAAAACTCTGATGTTTTTAGTTTGGCTCTGTCAACTCAGAAGAAAAGACAAACCCAAACAATTTCAAGTAATATGTAGCTCCTAGTCTAACACTATTTACCTTGGACTATGATGTAGGCAGTCGCATGGATGTTATCTACGCTGTTTGTTGCAAAACAGGTGTACTCGCCACTGTCCTCCTGCTTGACATTTTGTATATAAAGTCCTCCTGATGGAGTTATTGTGACTCGAGGGTCATTTGGTAGAGGGGTTCTGTCGCCTTTGGTCCAGGTAATTCGTGGCTGAGGGTGCCCAGTTGCACTGCACTCCAAGGTAACACTCTCTCCAACCAGCACTTCAGTATTTTGTGGGTGAATCACAAAACTTGGCCGGGCTGTAAGAAAACAGCAATGCCTAAATGCAGCTTTTAGCTTGCACAGCTCTAATTTAGGCAAATATAGTCTATAACTGGGGACACCTAGGGGGGTTTAAATAGCTGTGTTCCAACATATTTCTAATCTCGGTGCAAACTCTGCATTGCTTTAAGTCTAGTGAAGACATCAACACATAAAAACAAAAGCTCATAATTGCAGTGATGTTTTTTCTCAACTCTCATTAAAACAATTTTCAAACTTTTTGCTCTCCAATGCTGGTCTTTATAAAGGTCTCTTCAGAGGCATGGACATTGAGACCCAGAAAACAAACAGGCTAAAAATTGCTGTAAGTGCACAAAAGCCAAAACTGATTAAGTGACATTTTAAGTAACTTTTCTCAAGTACATGAGTAATTTGCAGTGACATTTTAAGTTTACCTGATGCTGTGTGTCAAAACAAAATGTTCTCACAGCAAAGTCTGTGTTTTAAAAACATTACAGTCCTGGACAGGAATTTAGTCTTTGCAAACATGAGGCCTTGGCTAGACAGAGCTAAAAGGTTCTTGAGCAAGGATGGCTGCACAGAGTGTGCTGAAGCTTCCATGAGAGGTCTGTTTAGCAGCTTGTGGTTTTCAGGTATCCACAGAGAACATTATTGCATTGAGAAGTGTTGCAATGTAACAATCTCTTTTCCTAACCGTTCTAAAGCCTACAAGACAATTATCAAAATTGGATCTACAATAAACATTAATTAACCAGCTGAGTTGCATTTTTGTTCTAGGGATATTAAAGCTTCATGATCTAGTTCTTAAGATGCCCAAGCCCAACAAATCTACATGTCAAGCACCAAAGTATTTTAATTTTAAACAATCTTATTATGAAAACAACTCTCCATCTGAATGCGAAGTTCAGACTTAATGTACTTTACCTGGTGATTCGAAGTATCTAAGAGTAACTTCCTGAGTTTTCACTTCTCCAGCCACGTTTTTTGCCATGCACTGATAAATGCCTTGGTCTGTTTCTTGAGTGTTCTGAATCATCAATGTGCCATCATCTAGCAAGTTTAGACGGGAATCTTCTTTCATACTGAGCTCATTACTGAGAAGAAAAGGATCTGCTAGAGTTAAACCTTTAAATCACAAGTGCAGAAAACTGCCAAATAATAAAACCCAGGAAAATAAATAAATTACCCAAAATAACTTGGGGGGGTGTGGGGGAAGGGTTTTACTTTGTTATAAAATAACAGAACTTTAAATTTTCTCCTTAAGAGAAGAAGAGGAAAAACAAAACATGAAACAATTTTGCTTATGCATGTATTACACCTTCAAAAAGAAAAGCCAAAACAATTTTATGAGGAAAAGCTTACAGGGAAAAAAGTGAACAAAATGCACATACTTGGTCTTTAAAAGGCTGTTCTAGTTGGCAAAACAATTTAAACTTTTTCCACTGGAAGTATGTCATGCAAGTTCAATATTCAAGATACTTTCGACTAGGAGAGAGGTTAGTTGCTGTAAAATCATCTTTGTGCCAACCTCTGCCTGGATTAGGAGCGCTAATGAACCTGATTCCAATTTGTACTGGTTTAAAATATAAGTTAAGATCATGTCTTCAGGCTACGTCATGGATGAGCTTCTGTGACATTAACTAATCTTAAGGGGTTTTATTAAAGGAACTGTTTCTCAGTCCACCCCTCACTACATGATGAAGAAAGCACAGAGGAGGGATGAGATCACACCTCCTATGTACAAAACCCAGCCTACTCATTTATTCAACATACTGCATTCAAAGGCTGATGGCTTTTGACTGAAACCTTGCCATATTCAACTACTTTGCAAAGAGCTTTGCTCTCATTCATGCAGCCAGGAAACAAGCCAGAGTCAATAATCCCTCACCCCAAGCTCAAATTTCTTCTTAAAACTCATGTGTATTCTGAATAAGTTTTCTTTGTGTATTATAAAAAGTACATGAGCCAGAGAAAATTTTAATGAAATAATTATACCATTCAAGTTCATGTTCTTGACATACTTCATAAATGCTGTACCTTTGCTGTACATGGGATTCTCACTGACATCAGCACAAAGACACAGAACCAGGACTCTACACCATGCCATTTTATCAGCAACTAACAAACTAAAATGCTTTATATAAACTGTAAGGGAATTTATGTTCCAGGTCAGGTTCTCCATTTGTACAAGAGCATTATTACGCCAAAGTCTGATTCGCTGATGATAAACTCACAGTTCATGTGTCCATTGTAAGCTCATACCAGTTTAAGGGGGCGATGTGCCGACACAAGGCTGGTTCAGCTGTGCTGTGCCCAGTGCTGCTGGAGGGAGCCAGGCTCTGGGTACAGCCTGAGCAGCCACTCTGCAGCAGGCTGGCCCTTGGGCTGTTGAAAGATAGTCATCCTTTACAGAACCTTCCCCCCATCTTCTAAGTGGTGAGGAAAAGATATGCAGCACATTGCCCGGACAACTTGTGCCATCTCCACCCCTAGAGGCTTTTAAGACCCATCTGGATAAAGCAACCTGGTACAATCCTGCTGTGAGCAGAAGGCTGCAATGGAGACATCCTCCAACCTGAATTACACTACAGTCTTATGATATAAGGACTTGCCTGCTCTCCATGTACCAGTTTGAGGAGCCTGGAAACGGATGTGTCTCTTCTCCTGGGACAGAGCTACACATTGGTGGGAAGCTACCTCTGAGAAGCCAGGGCTCCAGAAGGACATTCTCTGAAACTTTAATTGTATCCAGCTAGAGTCCTTAAAAAAAAGTACCTTTTGCTCTGCCCCAAAACATATGCAAATGCTAAGTAATCCACATGTCCACAGTGGATTGCCTGGTACTTACATATAAATGATTTAGTATTACAGGTGTGAGCAGCTTTTCAGGTGTACTGCAGCTGAACATCTTACAAATAGTGTAGTGTTAGAGTAATAATATTTTCTAGTTACCAGCTCTTAAGTATTTAGAATTACTAATAAAGATATGGGCCATTATTACTTCATATGCTTATTTTAATTATAGCATGTTTTTGCTGTAATTATTTCATATATTAGCATATACAGCACGTGGACATGCACCCAAAATGCACACATACACAGGCAAATGTACTTACATCAAGTTTCTCTCTTCCTCTTTTAAACTTACTTGTTTCGAAGCCATATAATTTCTGGTTTAGGATTGCCTTCAGCCCTGCAAGTGAAGTACACTGTATTCCCTGAGGTAACGTCCACATCCTGAGGCTCTGATGTAATTCTTGGCCTCTCTATATCAACAATAAAATGTACAAAGAACTCTTACTTATTTTAAAACTACTAAAAACTGGTAAATAAAACTATTTCCATACATCTTGTAAAAAATATTTTTCACAAATGTTTTGACTTAAAATATGCATATGCTTAGGATTAAATGCACTTTTCCCTGTGCAAAAGTGACTGTGGGATTTCTGACCTCCATCATTGTTCTTTAGGACCTTTTAGCAGGCTGGAAATAGATTGTGCAAATTTGTATCAGGTTCTAAAGCGGCTGTTTTATTTATTTGAATAGAGACTCAAATTGCCTATGAAGGAAAAACTTTAAAGCAGCAAGCACAAGTGCCATTTAAAATAACTTCCTCTAGATAAGTATCAGTGCATAACCTGCCTCACAGAATAATTTGTACAGCTTGCTTCCTGCAGTTTCCATATTCAGGCTCCTTAGATGTGCAAAGAGCTTCTAGGATGCCATGTGCATTATTCTTGCACCAAATTCCCTTTGTACCATCTTTTTCAGGCACCTTGTAGATGCTTGTGGTCATAGCTCTCATGATCAGAGTTATATCCAACACATAACCAAAAGGACAATTTACTTATTTTATACCTTGGCTTCGTTACGCAGGAGGGCAGGCAAATGCCCACAGCTTGATGAGAAATCTACATTTTGATTTCAGAACACAAGAGGTGCTGGGCCAAGACCCAGGGTGTTCACGGGGCCAAGCTTTTGCACTCCTCGGGTGAAGGGGGATACAGGCAAACAAAGATAACCAAGGTGCTTGTCCATTAATCCTCAGTGACAGAGGAGTTCAGTGCCTGTGTGGGGCACTCCTTGTAAATATAACTGAGTAAAAAAAAAATTCAGTGGTCCAACCCCAATTCCTACAACATCAACAAATATTTTAAAGGCAAGAACTGTGTCATGAGGAGCAATTCAGTAAAGCTTCTTTCTTTTCTTTCCCTTGTATGGAAGGGAATAAAGGACACCAAATAATATCAATGCAACACCATAGACCCTAGCTGACAATCCTGTTACGATCAGAACTGAAATATAAAAGGGAAAAATAAACTCCTTCAGGATAATCACCTTTAGTTCTTCAAGGGGAAATTTCAAACATGGGTTACTACTTGTTTCTTTAAAGATAGGCTGAAGGGTAAAAGCAATCAATTCTGTCAGAAGCACACAAAAACAGAGAAGGCACACAGAGAGATTTCTGGAAATAACCAATATTAACCAGAGGTGGTCAGTGTTTTTAAACAGAACAATAAATTCTAGCCCTCAAAAAAATACAGTTTAGGTCCATGCAACCCATTAAAGAAGACATCAGGATGTGGCAAACTCACCACAGTTCAGTTCTTCTGGTGTTATCGTGGCCACTGATCTCCCCTGGATCCTCCGTGGATACTCACAGGTAGCTGCTGCTTGAGCATTGCCTGACTCCGCGTACGTCTTGAGCAGCTCTGCCAGCCACAGGATTTCACAGTCGCAGTGAAGAGCGTTTGAATCCAAACGCCTGCACAAAACAAGGAGCAGCCACGGCTCTGTTAGTAAGCCTCAACCACCTTGCTAGGAACAGCACGGTTCTGTAAATGGAGCAACACCTTTATCTGTGAATACAGACAATGGCCAACATGCCATGCTGGTGATGCTAACTTGCTTATAGGCATTCTGGTAGTTTTTATTAGAAGAATGTATACTATTTTTACCACACAAAGAACAATCCATATATATTATTTAGTCTATAAAACAATGATTACAAATAATCCCAATACAGGAAATAAACTTTAGTCAGTAACTAAAGAAAATAGATATGAAAAAATGTTTTCAATCTATGCACATAAACAACTGGAGCACAGTTTAAAAAAATATTTAATATTTAAAACAATTACACCATAAAAGGCATTTGGAAGGAAGATAAATATTGCAAGAGGAGATAGAGTCTAATGGGGTTATTAAAGATTTCATTAGTTCAATAATAATTCATTACTTACAGTCTCTTCATGGATTCTAAGTGACTAAATGTTCCAGGAATCAAATGAGCTATTCTGTTGTTATGCAAAAACCTGTTAAAAACACAGAAATATGCATGTAATAATTCAGATTTTGTGACGCACTAATTTCATTTACATTCTTTCGGAAAGTTTTCAAGAGGAAGTAATCTAAGAAAATTTAAAAAAAAAAAATTGAACCTGTTCAGCAACTCATTGTCTGCAATTTTTAAGTGGCCTCCAAGGTGTACTTGGGTGTGTCCATGTGGGGAAAAAGAAGCCATAAGTAACCGCAAGGAAGAGAGTTCATAAACATTCAAATGTGAACTTAAAAAAAAAAGGATCCTAAATAAATTGTCTAGTTATTCATTCATAACATTTATTTTAGGCCAAACATCAATCACAGATCTTTGGGAAATAGTTTTGCAAAAGAAAAATATACCACAGGCAATGCTCACTTCTGCATACCTCTAAGGTCAGCTTCACCAAAGTGTTCTTGGAAAGACTACGCAGTAGTTACAGTAAAAAAAATGGATTAAAAACAATCTATGGCAATGATAAAAATATTATTTTTTAGTTTCAAATGCTTGATTTAATTCAAACAAGGAAGCAAGCTGTCTTCTGAATCTTACCCCAAGAAAAACAAACTTACAGCCTTTCAAGTTTTGGAAGATGAGTAAAGGATTCAGGTTCCAACGTTTCTATTTGATTAAAGTGCAGATACCTGAAAATATGTTAAACAAAAAGAAAAATACTGAAACAATTTTCTTAATGAAGGTGAAATATTTTAAAGAATTTATCGTTTCCATGCTGTTTACAGATCTAAATGGCCATAGTGATTTAGCAGCTTTTTTCTGTTACCATCTCAATCTCATACTTGAATCTGAGAAATAAAAGACATGACAAACAAAGAAGGGTTTGCAGATCCCTACAATGAGTGAGTGTGTGTGTGTACATATATAAGCAAAAAAACTCAAACATTGCTTTGGAGATTTTTGAGATAATACTTTGAACACTATTTTGCCAAGTCTGATGTTCACTGTATGCATGCTTGAAAAAATTTATCGAAAGAAGAAAATTATTATTTTTTTATAGGAAAAACGTTACAGGTTATTTAGAAAACATTTACAGTTTCCAGCAAAATAACATTTTTCGTGGACAAATGTTTTCATTTCAGTGAATGAAAATTTCAAAAGATGCTGAGAAGTAACCTTCTCTAGTCCATGAACACTGGCATTTAAAGCTGTGAATGTTCTCAAAACCAAATTTGTAGTATAAACCCAAGTTTGACTAATTTGACTTTAGATAAAGGGTTTCTCAGCAATTGGTGCTATTTGATGCTCTGTTGATGCTTATGCAAGCTATCAATATTACACGACAATAAATCTACACAGCTGTTAATCCTGTAAAACCGAAAAAGTTAACATAACAAGACAATTAGCTAGACTACTAATCTGTAACTGTTGTGAAAATGGACTGCAAAGGCAGGATCATTCCAGCAGCGACTATTTTGTGGAGATACTCCTTAACCTTGCAGATGAGGAAACAAGATGTAACAGATAACACTGGCACAAGGAAGGGTGAAAATGATTTATTGACTTTGAATCCTGATTATATCCAATGTATTCAAAACTCCTTAAGTTTCCTATTTGACCTGTGAAAAACTCCGGAACCTCTGGAGAATGTGCATATACAGAAATCACAGTGGTCTGAAGAACGAAAAAGCCCATCATTTGAAAACAGTGAGAACAACTCAGAGCTCAGTATCTCCTGAAAAATCAATCCCTCATCATGAAAAGGGCAAGGACAGGGGGATTCGCCTGTGCTGAGCCAAATGGTGGCTGCGCAGAGAGGAGAGCGGGAAGAAGCGGTGATTCCGGCCAAGCCCTTGCAGGGAGCCCTGGAAGGCGCGCGCAGAGGGAAGCCAGGCACGTGCCTGGCAGCCTCCCAGGCCAAGCGCGAGCCAGCGAGCGATGCCAGGGAGCAGTGAATGGGGACCACAGAAAAAGCCAATAAATCAGCACGGGCGTGATCAAGCACATCAGAGTGTCAAGTCTGCCTACTGCCAATGCAACGCATGGCCACAGAGTATATCGAGCATAGAGCATGGTCTTGTTAGCATAAGGAATCAAGAACTGCATCACCATGCTGTGGCTGCCAGTTTTCATCTCCTCTTTGAAAATACAGGGTGATTTCTTCTAAATTAAAAAGAGAGATCTCAAAGGCAGATATTTCCTGCAAGGTTCATTCGATTTGCCAGCAGAGAGAAGAGAGACCTCAGTGAGGAAGGACTGGCAGGACAAAGACTAGGCATGGCCCAGACATGAGGTGGGCAGGCACAGCTTGCCAGGAGCCAGGGCTCTGCTCGTCCACCTTCCAGCATCAGCAGCATTTGGGAGGGGACAAGGCAACTTGGGGTCACTGCAATGAAAGAGGACAAAGGGAAAAACCAGGCACAACTACAGGGCTTGTTACTTCTCAAGCAGCTTTCATTTTGGAAAAAAATTACATACACTACTTCTTTTGCAGGCAGCAGTGATTTTTTTCCCTTTCAACATTCTTAATTCTACTTGCAATTCTATGCCTCAAGAGCACCTTGCAAACACATCTCTTTATATTCCCAATAAATCTTGTACTTCTTTGGCATTGACAAGGCAAGATTTGTAGGCACCTCTGATTAGAACAACAAATAACATTGGTAAAAGCAGACACATTGAGGCACATAACCCCTTCTTCAGGGCCACATATCAAAGGTGAAATTAGAAAGAGAGAAAAAGAACACCTCTCTCAGATGGTTTAAGTAGTGTATACATAGCTAAACTCAAAGCAGCAGCCCATAATGGCTGTTTAGTACTCAAGACCATTAAAATTACAGATGTAATGAATACTTTATGTGCCTGAAAACTCATCTTGTTTTTCCAAACAAATTTAAAAAATATCTCTGTTATAAACCTTGCCTTGTTTACAACGCACATGATCACAGATACAAATACAATAATTCAGATGCTGAAGAACATTGTAACAGTTAACTTTACCTCATAAGATATCATGCTGTCTAAAGTAGCTCAAAAAATCAAATCATGAAATCCAGCTGAAAAATACTCTTAACTGCTTCATAGTAGTTGGGCTACACAAATTAGTTGGGTTTTGCAGGTCTTAAATTATGACCTAAAAAATCCTGAGCAACTTATCATGCAATTTATGAATAGAACAAGGTGTTAAATATCTGGCCAAAATAATTACCGAGTGTAATTCAAAATAAATAGATGCAGAAACCAGATTGTATTCCAAGTCTGTAATAAAGAGAATAAAAAATGCTTGGCATTATGACCTACACTTTAATCCTGTTTTATCACTTGGGTTTATCACTTCTATTATCTTCTTCTATGTAGTACATTAATGTTATGTAAAAGTATAATTTAATATTTTAACTAATGATAATTTCTTGGATTTAAAATTCACTGTAAAGGTAATAATATTCAGGAAACAATCTTACACTGGCATATCTTTATAGGCATATTTTATGTTCAGAGTACAAAACATTCTAAAAATAGTAGTATCATGTAATAATTTAGATATTAAAAACACTTTCAGAATGAAAATTGAAAGAAAAAGCATGCAAGAGTGATTTTTAAATACCTACGTATCTTTCTGTTTTAATTCTAAACTCACTATCAAGGATTAAACAAGGAAAGGAAATACTTATAGGGGAAACAAGTTCAAATGAAACACACCGAGAGGAAAATAAAGATTTTTTTAAATAAGCATGGTATAGATTTTCTTTCTAATTATTAATCTTGTAGGACAAAAATTTACAGTAAAATTCAGTCCCAGTGGCATTTTTCACAGCACTAAATTTAGTATTGTATCTTATGTAGATTTTTATTTTTTGTGGGGGAAGACTTTTATCATATATGCCAACTGTTCTTTTTCTAATAGTATCATCACATCTTTGGGGAAGTACTTACTAAACCATTAACTGAGTATAATCTATGATCTGAATATTCAAACAGCATGTTTGCCATTTGGATTATTTGAAAGAGAATGAACAAACATATATTTTTCACATTTATCAAAGAGCTTTCCCTGCTCAGGCATAAGAAGTAGCAGCTTTAAACCACAAGGAAACAGATTTAAATGTATGTTGTGGTAATGATATAAAATGTTGGAGCAGGAAACTTAAGGAGATTATGGAATACTCTCTGAAGACTTTTAAAATAAGCCTAGATGAGTATCGGTTTCCAGTTTGTTGTCCCTAGCTGATCTTATTGCAGAATAATAAGGATATACTTCTCAAGGCCCCGTCATACCTTTTGGGTTTGTTTGTTTATTAATTAATTCTCTTTCTTTCTTTCTTCCCATAGACAGTTTTAGCAGCAACTTTACACAGACTCCACTGTCTGTGGAGTGCATAACTGCTGACATACAGTTATGCAAAAATCAGGGACTTGTAGTATAAAACAAGACAAAAAATAGCAATATTTCAAAAATACTGAAAATTGAAATGAGGGAAATAATATAGGAAACTGCATCACTATATGTTAGTTAATGCTTTTTGTCTATTAATTCCTCCTAAATATGTAAAAATTGAGCATACTATATGAGCAAACTACATTATAAATAATAACAGCTCATAAAGAGCAAAATCAGTATGTTAATATGAAAGTTAAAAGAAAATGCATGACTAGGATTAGGTAAACAGATTTAAATAATTCCATTAGTGTTTGGGGATCCCACTACTTAAATACTGGGGAGAATACTTTTTGTCCCTGATACATGCAACTCATAAGCTGAGATCTCATACGCCAGATATTTGGAAGAAAAGCAATACACATCTGGAAATGGACTCCATTTAGAGCTAGATCTTGGGATTCAAACTCATGTCCTCCCAAGCAGGGTATCTGTGACATTTCAGGTGGGATTCAGTTGTCAAGCACAGGCACACAGAGGCACAGAGCAGTTGTCTAAGCCCAAGCATACAGAGGCAGCCTTCCTCGCCTTTCGGGTGTTCTGTCTGCCTTCTGGCTGCTGCTCTGAAAAAATGTAAGTTTCCTGCAGCTTTCTGCTGCCTTTGCCAGACCCAAACATATGTCCTGCAGATTTAACGGTGTCTAAACTCGTACTAAGCGGCTACTTTTCATCGGCTGACTCTCTCCCTTCATGCCCAGCTACAGGTGAAAAGTTAGGTGACGAAATATGTATGGCTCAGCGTGTTCAAGCATCTAAAACTGCCAATTTTTCTTCGGAATTTACCCTAGCACAAACAGGTTTCAAGACCTGATTCAAAGATCTTATTCCCTTGGCAGAAATTTCCAAAGGAAAAGCTATTTTGACTACATCAGCAGCTAAGAATTCTGCCGCAGAGGTTTAAGGAGGAACCTGCCAGCTGCAGTAAATACTTGGGGGTTTTTGTCCCTTATACATGCAACAGGCCTCCTAAATCTAACTACATTTAGTTTCTGTTAACAACAACAACAATCACCAGAAATGTGTTTGCTTTGCTGTTCAGGTGTGTTTTAAAAAGCAACTGTCAGTTGAATTCTGCGTCGTTGGAGTAGAAGAAATTGCTATGAAACAAGTCTTTCCCTGAAATGTGGTCCACAGTGTCTACTTCTGAGAACTCTGCTGAACACTGAGAAGAGCATTTGGCTGAGTTAACACAACCAGTAGCAACATGTGTTTGATAACTTGAGGCCACAGAGACCTCAAATGCAGAAACATCGACTTAGTACGCAATAAAGTTTAAAACTGAAATCAGGACACCTGGGAACTTGTTTGCCAAGAGTAACTCTTCTCTTGTCAGCAGCTTTTCTCCAAAGATAGTGTGATTAAACAGACCCTATAGAGTCAGAACATATTTTTATGCTAAAGATGCATAAATGCCAAATCTCTTATAAACTAAAAATCGCAAAGAGTACTCTCCATTAAATTAATTTCTGCGCCTGCCACTGGCTTCTTGTGATCCCATTTTCCCTCCTGGCAAGCTCTCTGCTTAAGAGAGAAGAAGAAGAGCTCTAAAAAGCAGTGAGCTCTGCTGTGGGCAGTGGGGAAGTACCTGTCCCCCATCCCCCAGCAGCTGCAGCTGCTGCCATGACACACGGGCAGGCAATGAGCAGTGACTGTCCCAGGCTCCATTTCCATACTTCCCAGCTAGAGATCAGACTCAAACCCTGAGTTTGAAATTTAATTTCATATTGAATAATGTTGATGTCTCAGAAGTTTGAGCTTAAGCTGATACAGTGTGATATCTCCATAGGCAGAGAGGTTTAACAGCCACATAGCGGAAAAGTGCACTCAGAAGGTGTTAATATTTCAAAGTGATTTATGTTTTTCAGTCATAACATAGATCAACAGGAAAAAACAACGAAAGAAAAAAGGACAAATGCTGCCACTTGCAGCATATAAGGCTTGTGACATGGGGAAGAACATTACTTTGGAAACATCAGTAATTCAATAAATGGGCCTCCGTATTCCAAATTCTACACAGAAATTAAGTATTGCTGTTAGCATGCAAGTAAGCCCTACCAGTTGGTGTAGTATGGCGCAGTAATAATTTCTAGAGTAAAAGGAGGAGGAAGAGAAAGGCATTAAGGAAAAAAATTACATATTTATATATCTAATTAACACTTCTGTTTTATATAGAAACTTCCTTCAAAAGGTACCTGTTGCACTCTAAAATGAGCATGTATTATTTTGCACCAATATGAAGTGTCATTTTATTTCATATATACTCTGTATCTACTAATATCCATTAGAGGTTTATAGTAACAAGGAAACTGGTACATATAGAAAACTTGTAATACACTGATACCTTTCAGGAGTTTAAAAATTTATATTCAGACCCCAATTTATACACTACAAAACTCATTGGTTTACTACTGTTATTTGGTAGTCAAACTGAAACAACAACACATTTACAGCTTTTTCCTTTTTCTACACATTATCACAATGAATGTAGAGCAATGCTTTCTGATCATAGAATCATAGAATTGTTAAGGCTAAAAAAGACGTTTAGGATTTTCAAGTCCAACCATCAACCTAGCACCACTATCATGCTCATCACTAAACCATGACTTCAAAGTCCAGTCCTTTCTTGAACACTTCCAGCAAGAGTGACTCCACTGCTTCCCTGGACAGCCTGTTTCAATGCTTTACCATCCTTTCCATAAAAAAATTTTTCCTAATATCCAATTTAAACCTCCCCAGGTGCAACTTGAGGCCATTTCCTCTTGTCCTGTCACTTGTGACCTAGGAGAAAGACCACTCCCCAGCTCACTACAACCTCCTTTCGGGTAGTAGTAGAGAGCAATAAGGTCTCCACTGAGCCTCTGTTTCTCCAGACTAAATAACCCTAGCTCCCTCAGTTGCCCCTCACAGGATTTGTGCTCCAGCCCCTTCACCAGCTTCACTGCCCCTCTCTGGACTCATGCCAGCACTTCAGTGTCTCTCCTATAGTGATTATAAAACAAAATATAGTTTAACTTAATGGAACGAATACAACTGGGTTTTGTCACGCTTAGGACTGCATTCCTAATTCTTTTTCAGTAGAAATTATTCTTCATTATACAGGAAAAGAAGTTTGATTTTAATCAATCTTTCTGGAGGACATTACTGAAACATCTACATTGTAAATGACGAACTTCCTTACTTTTAAAACATCTGTATATGGAAACGATTAACACATATAAATAATAGCAAGGTTTTTATTTAAAAATCTATTCTTGTTTCAAAGTATAACAAAATTGGGGTGAACTTCAAAAGGCTGATTCAGCTTTAGTTATGTGGCATAAAACAAAGTAACTACTGCAGTCAAAGGAATTGTGATATTATAAAAACCTACAGAAATGAAAGCAGAATCTATCTCTAAGCAATATACATTAGTTTTCAACATTTTCCACAATAATTCTCCTTTGTCAAAGCTATGTAACAATGTGTAGGGACATCAGGAATGCAAATCACAAATACAAGACAAACATAGAAATGAGGAATTTGACACAGAGATCAATTTTGGTTTTTTCACATGCAAATGATTACGGGGCTCTCTGCCCAACCCAGGGAGTGCAGACATGCAGAGCATGCAGGTAGGATGTACGGATCAAGGCGTGCACTTTTCCTCTGCAGGGGAACCATGGAGATGACAGCACAGAAGAGAAAAGGCACTTACAGTTGTTCTAGAGAGGCAAGTCCTTTAAATGCTTGCCTGTCAATTGACTGGATTTCATTCTTGTACAAATAGCTGAAACAAGAAACAATCAGTAATATTAGTACACAAACAAGAGCTACATGAAGGTGGAAAAGAAGAATTAAGTTGACACATGAAGACAGTTTTTCAACTACATATTAGAAAAAAAAACACAAATCAAAAACTAAAAACATAAAAATATTCTGTCTTTGAGATTTCATCCCAGATGACTACAAGGAAAGACAAAAGTCTGGGGCCTTGAAGACCCTGAGGCTAATACCCGGATGGTCCTGGGCTTCCCAGTGCTCATGGTATTACTTACTAGATTTTTGTCCCTTGTTTTCTTGATTGGTTTGCCAAAAGTCAAAATAAATTCAACTCAGTGGGACAGAATTGCATTAGGAGTGCCTTTACCAGAACACAGCAGGGATGCCACTGGCCTCTTGTTTTCTTTAAAATATCTTAGCTGAATACTGGTACAAATACTCAAATTATGATAGAGTGAGTCTTTTTCTGGACTTGGAGAACAAACAGTGTGAAAGTTCTGTAACTCTACCTGTGTCACCTTTTGAATATTTACAAAAAATACAAGTTACAGTATTGGTATCACATCCATAAAGCAGCATTGTATATCTGTTTTATCACGGTGTAGAAGATGGACATTAGGTCCCCATTGATACTCTATAATATAAACAGAATAAACATGCAGAGTATCAGTATGATCACGTGTGTTTTCTATACCTTTTTTATAGAAATAAACTAAATCAGTGTATGTGATCATGTTCATCATGCTCTTAGCAGCAAGGATGGTTTAGTGAGGGGTATCGGAGAAAAATCACTGTCTAGCTGATGACTACAGTTTCTGCATGGAGGCAGCAAATGAAAATACTTTGAGGGTTCAGTGTCAGTCACTCTTCTTGTGTTAGGATAGGAACAGGTTTGCAGTTAAGAACTTTTTTAACAATTATTTGACAAATGATTTGAAACTCAGTTAATGAGGCATGGGTTTCTATGAAAAGGGGATGAAGAGACTTTGTACCAGAAATGACTTCATTAGCAGGCATCTTATTAGTAGTGGTTTTGGGTTTTCTATTATTACAGTTTTCAGTAACTTACTGGAAATATTTCAAACTCCTTTTGATGCAACGGAAAAAATACTGGCTGTGCTGGAGCTGGTGGCAATTTTTACACTGATGTGACAATGGGCAACATTTCACAATAGGCCCTAACAAGGAAAGAGTTTGTAGGTATTTAATGTTCAACTAATGACAACTTTGGGGAACAGTAAGGAGTAGTATCCTTCCTTTGAGTCTAAATTAACTTTTCCAATGCACTGCTTGCTGAGAATCCAACACATTAATATACAGAGACTCCCGTGTGCTTTATTAATGTAGATATGCATCTAAATAAAATGCAGAGTACAGTTCCTCCAAGAACAGGTAACATGGAAGTAAAAATTTCTGAGGTTTTTAAAACACTCAAAACCAGAAAAAAATTACTGTTGTGAAATTACTGTGAAAACTTTAAAAATAATTTGAAAAGAGTGAGTATAAATTCATTACACATTTTATATGTGGAATTGGTTTTTATTCTGTTTGAAAAAACTATTTCATGAGTATTAAAATATTTGTTTTGACTCAGATTTACTAATTCATTTGAGGATTACAGTCTTTACAATGTTATGTCTCTTTAATTTTCCTCTCTGTTTGATATTAAATTCCTATCTTGTTTTCCTGTGAGAATTTTAAACACACCTTTTCACTCCTTAGAAAATTTCAAGGACTGAACAGCTGAAATGCTATTTATCTTTCTTAATACACTTAATTCCACTTGGCAGTGTGGAAATCCCTCTTATTTCTGAGTACTAAACTTCTGGTCAGACCAGAGAACCAAATTGGGCTTAGACAGTTTTGATAACTACCCTCAGTTAATTATCTCTTGTGGGCATTTCAATAATTTTATTCAAAAAATCTGAATTCATCCGATTTCTAAAAAAGTTTTACCACAATCATTCATATAACTTTTATTCACTCTCTGCAGACAAAAGAAGGCAGAGAGTGAAAACCAGAGGTGAGTTAGACTCACTCAGGGATGACTGTAGTGTTTTACCACCATACTGCAGGGAAGGGAGCAGCCTTTAGGAGCTCTTACCAAGCCACTGCAGTGAGCCTTTACTTGGGATTCAGCTTTAAACCAGCGCTTTTTCCATTCTGACCAGAAAACCCTCAGCTGCAGGAAACTCAACCAACCTCAGTCCACCATATCCTCCCTTCACAGAGAAACCCCAGCAACCTCAGGGCTCCATGGCCTATGACAAATGTGTTAACCAGACTTCCATTTAATTGTGTAGCTGTTTCACTGAGGATATTAACAGAAAAAAATATATATTTGCCTAATGGAGAGAGACATGACAGAATACAAAGCACAAATAAGTACCACTCACAAAAAATATTCGTTCCTCTAAAATGTTACTGTGCACATACAGTGTTATACAAGTAAAACTTTGCAAATACTGCTAAATTTTAACATCGACATTCTAAAAATTTATCTCAGTTACATTATCAGAAAACAAATTTAGTACAATTAGAAAAAAAAATTTATCATTTAATTTACCAAAAAGCTCTCTTACAGAACTGAATATCAGAATTTTACAGAAGATGTATAAACAGTGGATTAAAATGAAAAAGGGATATATTCTATTAAGACATTAAATTATTTCTGGACAATTACTAATACCTATTTTTAGAAGTGGGGTTTTTTTTCAAAAAAAGAGCATTTTTTCCAGAAATGCAAGCAAGGCTGCTAGAGATCAGAGGTACTGGTCATATACTTAGGAAATGAACAGATAGGTAACCAGTCACCAGAAAATTAGGGGAAAAAAGTAGCTTTAATTAAAAAAACTGCTAGATTCCCTATGAGGATATTATTGGGGATTTTCATTTTTCTTTTTTTAATGGACCAATTAAAAATCATGTGATACAAGGAAAGTATGATCCAAATACATTTGTTTGGAACTGGAGGGAAAAACAAGCAAAAAGTAACAGCAGTATCAGGCATTGTAGAGTTAAATCTCACAAGTAAATAAAGACAGGTTGACCTAGGAACATGAAGGAGACAGTGGAACCAGCAACAAGAATTGCAAAGAAAAGAGATCTAGAATCACTGGAGGTACCCAGAGGACAAAGTAACATGACCAATGACCAAGACAGCAAGAGCAGCAGAAGGCACAGAAGGAAATGTGACTTAATCTCATTCTGAAAGGGTGAGGTCAGGAACTCCACACTTTGGCCAACCTATACCACATCATCTACCACTATTACTTCATTCACCAGACACAAAACAAAACTTGCATGCTTCCTGTTAGCATTTCTGGAACTGATACATTTCATACAGTCTTAATTACCATTTATAATATGCTTATGGCAATACTTTCATGTCTGTTTCCTCATCTATCCATTTCATACCACGTGAACATACAGTGTTGTTGACAAAGTTAATTTCATTCCCAATTTTATTTCTTTCACTTCCTTCATGCTATCTTCTATCTCACTGCTCTGTAAATGTCTAAAACCTTTTCTCTTTATCTAGAAAGGTTTTTTTAATAGCTAATCTATATTATATATTTTTCCATATCTCCTCCTGAATTATTTCTTTTTTACCTTACCTTCATTTTCTCCACTTCTGATTCCAAATCTTCTAGTATTCTACATGTTGAAATGGTAATAATGTGTCTACCTTCAATTCCCAACTCTTCTCTCTTGGAGAATAAACTGTTGACTTTTAGGCTTAGGAAGGATTATCCTATCAAGCTTCCACAAATTTACCTGCATCTATATTATAAGGTTAGGAAGCTTACTAAAGAGCCTTATTGCCAAGACTAAGCTATATGAAATAAAGACAGATGGACAGAAAGGCAGAGAAGAAGAAAGAAAAAGGAAAATAGTACCCTCTTAGTTTCCCAGCATAACAATAATTACATTTCTTTCTTTTCAACCTTTAGTATATTAATACAAAACCAAATTATTGCCACAAACAGCACAGCAAAATCACACAAAACTGCTTTTATAATTGTCAAAGTTTCAATTACATAAAGAACAAGATAATAAAAAATCCTTTAAAAAGGTTAAAAAAATGTATGTATACCATTTTCATGACTTAGACCAACTTTTACAGTGATTAATATTTTTAATGCACAGAAAATTAAGAAAACATTATTCTTTGTCAAAATGTGTTCTTCAGACAGATAATTCTGATAACATGTATTCCTCATAAAACTCTAAACTCAACTTCAGAAAGGAATAGTACAAAGAAGCATTTAAAAATCTTGATTCAGACACTGCTGAAAAAATTTTTCAATTGAAAAAAGCAAAAATGCTGATCTTCAGCAGTCATACAGGAATAGATCTTAACATCTATCTCTCAGAGACAGGCTTTTTAAAAAAAATAAATATGCTGCATTATACTTTATATATTTTATATAGGCATGTTTACTAATTGTTAAAGACTTTATATTTATATATACTCACATTTTGCTAAATCAGGGCCACTGAGAAATGAGAGGTTTTTTAAAATTAGTCAGCAAATTATACATTTTCAGAAGCACAAGCAATCCAGTACAAGTTCTCATAAGAACACGAGTAACATCATGGATCAATGATCTAGTTTTATGAAACACGACAGTACAAGTTAGGTTTGCAAATATCCACAGGACCAGATGATACTCAGCCTCAATTTTTCCATATGATTTGACTTTATAATAGTACATTCTGAGCAGTATTTCTCACTTTTGTACAATCTCTCCCCCCTAATTTCTACTTCAGTGGATCCTATTGGAAAGAAAGGTTCTGGTTTGTCCCCTTCATTTCACAGAATACAATCAGCATTCAGTTACTCAGCTGAAACTTCACTGCTGAACGGTACTGATTTATTACATTTAAGCCTTCTGTATTGATAAGCTGACCAGTACCAGAAATTTTGTAACTTTAAGGCTGTACAATTTAAACATTTCTATCACAACCATTGGAACAGGAAAAAAACCCCTTGAAGTTTATTTTTGCAAAACAAACAATAGCTTTAAAGAGCTCTCTGCAGTTGAATAAATTGCTTCACTGAACTTTATATTTAAATTTTCCAGAGAACAACAGGAAAACAAGAAGACCTTCCTCTTAACAATATAGATCCTGACAACCATTACTACACGTATACGAAAACATCAGAGTTCAGTTATTTCTTTTTACTCTTTCATTGAACTGAATACACTGAATAGTTGAGCTTTATTTCATGTTTACTACAGCTAGGCAAAGGCAAGCATGTGAAAATAAAGAACTAGTAAGAATCAAGAAAAATCTCTGTACAGTTGCTGACTATGGAAAGAAGTCTAGCAAACCTCACTTAGTAAAACCTTATGTACTACACTACCAAAACCATCATACAAAAGTATCTTGTAACAAATACAATCATCATGGACTTTAATCATTCATTGGCAGCAGTCTGTTCAATATTTTTTTCCCTCCTCTTGTGTATAAGTTAAACAATTTCATTACTGAACAACAATACACATAAAAATGAGAGCAGGAAATGTAATCAAGCACAACTTGGAAAAACAGGTAACGTGTCTGCGCAAATGTATGCAATTTTCTCCCTTCTCCCACCTCCTTATAACTCTTCAGGCTGCATGCTTGAAAACTACAAATACATGGAAAATTCACCTTCTGAATTGTTTCCAAAGCAATGAAATCTCAATGTGACCTTTTTTTTCTGTACAGTCATTCAAGCAACCATCAATCAATACTCCAAGACAACAGAGTGGAACTTTTTTAAATGACACCCCATAAGGTCGACTCCAGAAACTAGAGCTGAGAATCCATGAAACCTTACTATGCAGCTTTAGTCTGTTATACAGACAAAAACAACATTTTTGATGCCTTTTGTTTACTCATATAATTCATACTCTTGGTATGTTTGTTAAAAATGGAAGAAGTTAGGCCTAAAAGATACACGATGACTGAAGACCTAGAACTAACAGCAAATCATATACATGCTCTGGTATTTTGGGTTTGACTGAATTTTTCACTTACGAATTCAGTGAAAAATTTAGGGATAGCTAATAAGCTTACATAAGTCACAAGCTTCTGCAGACACAACTCTTGGACTAGCTACTTTTAAACCACTTTCCAAAACACAAAAAAAACCTGTGTGAAGATTTCAGTGAAACATTGAAGAGGTGGTTTCCTATACCTTTCAATGTATCCCTTTTTAAATTATAAGTTGCATATAATAAACAGCAACTAGTCAGTCCTTTAAAATGTATTGCCCATAGATATCAGTCTTTTATTAGCAACTACTTAGAGAAACACAGTTGCTCCCACCCCATAAATTAATTTCACAGATTTTCAGTGCAGCTTATCTCCTGATACAGTGACTCAGATAGAAATCACCATCTCACATCCCACTGAAGAAGCTGTTACACAGTGATGAAGAAAGTGACACTCATTTAACTTACAGATATTTCAGATTTTCAAGATCTTCAAATGCCCCACTAGGAATTCTTTTGATTTGATTGTTGTTTAGAAGCCTACAAAAAGAAATAAACAACCATTTGTTTTAACATAAAGAAACACTAGGGAAAAAACAGTGTAAAAGCAGGTGCAATATAGTAATAAATAGAAAATGCTTTTCTCCCTAAGAGTAACTGTTGAAGAAAAAAAGGTTATGTGCTTACAGCTGCTCAGCCACTACCTTGCAGGTGAAAACCTGAAAAATTAAACAGAATTAAAAAAAATAAGAAAACAAAATTTAAAAACCAGTATAAAAACAGCAACAAAGATAAACAAACAAAAAGCCAAACCCAAACAAAAAACCAAAAAAACCCACCCAGAAGTGGAATAATGTGGTTTTTCGCAGGTATCTGAGATGCAGATGAAGGGGGGGGAAGCATGGGGGGGAAATCTTCTGCATCAAGTCTACACATCAGTTTGAAACTGATAAAAATGATATTGACAAAGATTTGTCACTAGCAGGTGCATTAAAGTGATTTTTCCTAGCTGCTTCTTAGCAACATCTTGTGTACTGGGTCCTTTACATTGTACAGGAACACAACTGTCTGTATGCACAGATTTCCACTCATCCATCATAGACTAGTTTTACAACGAGAAGGGAGTTAAAACTTAATGTATCCCATTTTTATTTGGGACTTGTGGATATCAGATCAGTGACTTGGACAGTTAAAACTTGAGCTGAATTTCTAGCAGAAATTGTAACTCAAAACTGGGGATCAACTGCAAACAGAGGTATGATCAAAGGAGACTGGAAATAGGGACAGTTTGTAAGAATATCTTGGCAGCACAGATTTGGACAATATACTTTTGTGGGAAAGTCCTATAATTTCTTCAGGTGTGAATATAGAGTACAAGATGTGTCAGTGTATTTGTTGTGATGTGCCTGCAGACAAATAGTGATCCAAAGCTCACTGATATCACTACTGTATTTCAGGTCAACACACTACTTGTGTTCTGGGAAACAGTCACATTTGCAATCATAAGTTATGTATATTTAAAAGTCAAAATAACTTTCTATCTTAATTCCTCCTCATGCCTGCTAATACATTTAAGAAGAGAAACATGCATGTATTTCTTTTAAAAGTGATGCCTGAAGAAATGATAGAGGAGATACAAAGTTAAAATGATAATACTCATACTAATTGTATTATTGGTTGTAAAAGGTCTTTTAGAAAGACGTTTCTTCACAATCATATATGATAACAAAGACCTCCATGGAAGGCAGCTCAGTAGGAACAAAACCTTCTGATTCCTGCCAGTCCTGGTAAGCACATTAGAATAGGAAGATTCAAACCATTACAGTTTGTCAAATATTTTATAACCGTAACACATTTGCACATCTGAGCTTCTGAACAGCTTTCTTGTAACTCCATGGTTTATTATGTGATATTCCACCAAAGCAATATAGCACTATGTCCAAAAAATTATACAGTAATGGTCTGCATTTTTCATTAAATTCAATTAAAGTATATTAATAAAATATTAGTATGCAAATAATTTTCTTTCTTATTTTGATAGACATACACCTGGTTTTGCCTTCAAATATTTTGGTCCTCACCCCCACTTCTCTCACCTGTGTAAATGCTACAGCTCAAACTTATGAGACTACTTACCTGTGAAAAGTGAGCAAATAGGACACATTATCAAATTAATCATATTAAGTCAAAAGGGAAAGGGTCTTAGGGTTGAAGAAGAACTTACAGTGTGTTCAGGTTTTTAAGCCGTCTAAACTCTCCAGGCTGGATTTCCTTAATCCTATTAAATCTTAGGTCTCTGTGGAATAAAAAAAAAATAAAAAAGAAGAATCATGTTATTTTAAAAGCTATACATTTTTTCATATGAAAAACTAAACTAAGCACAAGTCTTTTGTGATGACTGACCAGCCTCTGTCCATAAATCACAGCTTTTGACCAAAGCAAAATAAATCAAAACGCTGTTTGACAAGTTTAAGCAGAGGATTCACCAAATCCAGCCTCAGTGGTCAGCTGAAGGCTGTATCTAAGTTAAACCTCTGGTCATGAAGTATGTTCTCATCCACAGTGAAGCAACTTGTAATGAGTTGTTGAGTGTTTCACTAAATTGAATTGCCTCTGTATTTTAAAAGCTGTTTGTAAAGAATATCATAGAACAAAAATGCTTATTATAAATAGATATGGAAACATTTGGATCAGAAAAAACTCATGAAAAAGAAGAGACAGGTTTCAAGGCTTTTAAGCTACTCAATTCTTTAGTTCTGAGTAAGGAGGCTTAAGTGCCATATGTTACCCTTCTCTTAAAACATGTAAACCCAGCTGCCTGAAGCGAGACATTTCCTTATTTAATTTTACTTTCTCTTAGTTTTTGTACGTTTCTACCATCTTCAGTTTCCCGTTAAGCTTTATAGCTAAATGAGAACTTCCCCAAGAGGAAGGAAACTGATTTCTCAAGCTCAGTGTTACAGAGAGAGCAGGGACAGGGAGCAAGGTGGCAAATGGAGCCGGGATGTGAAGAAACCCCATGGCTGTGCCAGTTTCACCTCTGCCACCTCCTGTTCTCCCCTGCCTCCATGTCTGGCTATTGTATTACAGCAGCTCAAAACTGGTTGAACCAACTGGTCAGAACCAGCAATAAACCCATGCAAAAGAATCCCAAAAAAACAGGAAATAATTTTCTGCCTGATAAGCAAAATGGACAGGATTCCTGGGAGAGCACCCAGGTGAGAGGGGGACTTACAGGACCAGGGAAAAGGAAGCAGGGCAGTAAAGGACATGTCTGTCCTCTTCCCTACCAACAGACCAAGGACGCCAGGGCCTTATAGTGTCTGGTAAGCAAAAAGAAGGGAGGCAAATGGAAAGTAAGTAAAATCTGAAAGACTGTGATCACACGTCTTAGAACACTTACCAATTGCTTTCAAAGAGTAGGATATCAACATGTCGCAAGTGCAATCTTTGAACCAAACCTGGTCTCAATCAAAACATAAATATGCTCTGCATTATAACAGGTAATATGTTAACAAAAGCGTCTCTGCTATTTGGTACTTGGTCAAAGGAAATACAGAAAAGCAGACAAAACATCAGCTGCATCCTAATGCCATACAACCCCACTGGCTGAGGCTGTATTAGTGAGAGGTATAGTTGTCTGAAGTCTTTTTATAAAGAGCACACTTAAGCATCATTCCTCATGAATCCACCCATCAGGGCTTATTCAGCTCTGGAATAATTGCCTCAGAAGGACTTTTTCTACATAAGTGGTTTAGGATGTGGCCTACTGTTCATTGCAAGGAAAGGATTAGACATGTGGTTCTGCTTGCATTACGCTCCACTGAAATACTTGATCAGTGACTGGAATAAATGAAGGATGCAAAGTGAGTGTAGTTAGATGTGTAGTTAAACTAGATGTGTAGTTAAACTGCCTGTAGATGTGCTGGACAGCCCCCTAACTCAACACTCAGCAAATCTGATGATTTCCAGATTTAGAGGTACAAATTTTCAGAGCTCTAACTTGCTCTTCACAAAAGCACCTTCTTTAGTTCTACCTTAACGGCATCATGTTTTGCTCATCACTCACATGTTTCATGTGTCATACATATATGTATGTCCCTGATGAGAAAGAGATGCTGCCTCTGAGTCACTGACCCTCAGGTCCCAAGATATTCTAAACAACCATGGAATGTCATATCCTGCACTGAAAGAAGATACAGCAGATCCCTCTGTAAGAATCATTGGACATGACATACCACTTTACTTTTCTAGCTTTTTCTAGATTATCTGAAAGTTTATTGTGTTCCAAAGCAGCACTTTAGTTTTGCTAAAAACAGTCAAAATCGCAAAAAATTTAATATTCATTAATGGAATATCGGAAACTGAGTATTTTTCAAAAGCCTCAAACTACCATTACAACTAGCAATATTTAGCTCCTAAAAAACTCTTTTCCAGATACAAAATAATATACATTCATCCATATGAAAAGCAAGCCTATTCCCTACAGTGACACAAAGACAATAAATAAAAATTTAACTTTCATGAATGCAAGGAAGGAGCCAGTCCACTGGGTCAGCAACAAAATGAACCCCCTTTTGATGTGTCCAATCTGCTCTGCAGTAACTCATGGGGATAACTGGGGACTAGGAACACCAAACAAAGTAATTTATATTATTTTACTATTGCCGCATATAATACCATATATAGTGGTATTTATTTCAACTCCTAACACTATCGCCCTTCTCGTATGAAGTTGTTAAACCTAAAGAACACATTGAGTTTGAAATTCTACCCATTCATTTTCATTCTACATAAAGGTATGAGAAAAAGGAGCTGCAATAAAACACAGCACACAAGTTTTCTCTAGAGCACAGTACACTTGGTATCTGTAAGTAAAATTACAAAGAACATATATGTTTTGTTTAAAGTTAGTACTACAATTTCATTAAAATTGGAGGAAAAAACCAATGTTAATCTTACTAAAGTGCAGGATTATGATTTTGGTCCATTCTTTCAAAGAGGATTTTCTTCTTCAAAGGAAGTAGCATTTCTCAGTGTTCATTCAAAGTATTTTCATTAATTTTCAGCACAAAATCCCCCAAAATTAAGAGTCAAGTGGCTCGCAAATAAAGAAGACTAAAGTTAAATCATAACCACTATAGATTTCTAAAGAGGAAACTGTCAAACTGTCACAATCTCCCTATACAACAAGATAATACAGAAGTGGATAAAGGAAACAGAATTTACATTGCATACATTAGTTTAAGGGGTGCCGTATAGGCCATTCACATAAACAATAAAGGAAATCTCTGTAAACCAAGTGTTCAACTGCTAGGGGAAAAAATATGCAAGACTAGTTGTTGAAGTGAAAGATTGCATCAAACAGAATTGGCAGGAATCAGACTCAGTAGAAGAAAAAAAAGAAAAAAACCTCAGTCACCACTATCATACCATCATAGAAAAAAATCCTCAAAACATTCCATACTAAACAGAAGCACCATTTCTCAGGCTTGAAATGTCATGCCCCCATAGCATACAGACACTATATCCAGCTTATGATAACTGAATGATTTCAGGGAACAGAAGAGCTCAGAGCAAAAGCCCAACAGCAACCAGAAACATCCCCTTGGAGAGTGAATGGCAGGAATGAGGACTGTGTTAAGAACGAAAAATGAGTATGGGTAGCACAAGCAGCCCAGTATGGAGCAGATCTTCAAAGGCATTTTGTGTTACTGAAATAATGTGTGGTCAATCAGCATGATGAGGTTTCTTGACCCTTCTTTTCTGACTAGTTCCGGCTCAACCGTGCCACATGATTTTCATTCACAAAAGCCTGTTTCCTGCCCACTCATTTCTCTTTCACCTTTTTCGTTGCTCCCCATTTTGCTCTTACAAACTGACATATCCTGGCTGGATGCTGTGCTTTGGGGCTCAGCGAGCCTGACTCCCACTGATCAGCCAGAGTGCACCAGGAGGTTAAAACAGCAGACTGAGGGAGGCCGCCCAGTTGTTGACTGTCATTTTTCCCCCCTCCTAAGCTCTAAACAGTAAATGAAACTGATGCCTTAGGTTTTAACTTTTATGTTTTTCAAATCCTGTACTGCCTAGTGTGTAACTCTGAAGTTTCTTGTGGCCTGTTAGCTACTGTTCTCTTATGCTATTTAGATATAACAAGCCACTATAGGTTTGCTCTCCAAGGACACTTAGATTGTCCCATGCCCCAAAATGTGTAAACTAAGGCCTCTGAAGAGGAGGGTAAACTTGGGTAGTTACATCATTAACTGGGGTTGTAATTGGAGAATTGATCCTGATATGCAAATGGACCAAACTTTTATAAAAGTGTGAAGAACTCCTGACCCAGGGTCTGTCTTGGGTGTAGCCTTTTAACTCCCCAGGGTGTACCTTGAAGGCCCTTCAAATAAATACCTACCTTTATTCCCTTATTCTTGTCTAGTCTCTGCTTTTAGGTGGCCATCTCAGGCATCAAAACAACCAATTAAAGAAATGCAAACCCCTGTGATGATGGCATTGGATTTTAGGGTATATAACAACTTTCGCATAACAATCCAAAGCTAAATGTCATGCATTTGGTTTTTAAAATAAAGATCTAATACATTTAACTCCTAATTCAGATTGTCTCTCTTATTATGTGTTTCAAACTGAAAATATTTACTTCTTAAAATTGCAGCTAGACAACATAATTCAAGTTGAAAAATCCACTTCAGCCACACAGGCTTCCACAGAAGCTAAGCCCATCACTTTGAAGCACTATGTCTTGCCTGAATAACACAAACAAAACGTGCCCATGATAGCCAGCAACCTGAATACTCCCAGGGTTATTTTCCTGGCTCCACTCAGGAGCTCTGCTCTGTGCTAATCCATGGAGCATGACCAGGAAATGTTCGGCAGAGCGCGAGGCTGCGTGGGCCAAGAACGTGCCAGGGAGCAGGCGGTCAATTTAGCAATTGGATGCCCCTGAGTTTCACATTCCAGCGCCTCGGAATGGCCGTGGTCCCACAGCCCTGCAACAGCCATGGGTCAGGACATGTGCCAAGCAGGCTGTGCACACACACTTGCTTTGCAGGCTTCCTATGTGCCTGAAGAGGGTTGTACAAAGATCTCTGTAAGACCCAGATGTATGGCAGATAAGTAAAAGCAATATTTGTGTATGTTTTCTTTTCCGTCACAAAGCAAATGTGAAATGCGCTGCAGACACTTTTTGTCTGGATGAAAATGAATCCTGTTCTTAATAAATTCTTTATTGGAAGTAACTGCATCCATTTGTCTCCCCTCCTTAGACTGCACATTCTTAACTATTTGCAATTCAGCACTGAAAATTAACTTTTAATAATATTTTTATCTTATTAAGTACAGTGAAAATTTCTAAATATATAAATATTAAAAAACATTACTGTCCCATAAGATTCAATGTTCCTGCAGTACCTCCTGGCACTGCAGGACACCCTCTATAAAACTGGCACTGGCAGTGTGCAGTAATGAAAGATAGGGTTTCTCTGTTAACAAATCCTGATGGGGTATGGCAATATTAGGGCATATGAATTCATTGCAAGTTTACAAAATAACACTTTATAATAACTAAAGACCTTAATAAATATTTATAACATGACAGTCACACACGGTACACAGCAAACAGTACAACATTGACCATAAACATCAAGCGACTTACAAGAAAAATTAATTAAAGAAGTTTCATATCCCTCTGTTTGAAATACAGGATTCTCTGAGAGAAGGGATTATTTTTACTTAGATCAAACCATGCACGAACATAAAACTCTAGCTTCTTATATAAAATGCCTGAAGTGCAGTTTTCCTTTATTTTTTTTTTCCTAATTATTGCAAAGCAACATACAAGGTGAAAGGTAAGGATTTTAATTTCAGTCGCTTTCATAAAAGGTTAGAATTCATGTATTTTAATAACATTATTTCAGATTCCTTTTTGTATATGCTTGACTTCTAAAGATTCTGTTGCTTCATCAAATTCAGAAAAGTCATTAACTGTTCTAAATCAAATGGATTTAAAGTAGGGCTGTGAAGAACATATCATGTGCTCTCATCATGCACCTCAAAAGGCTGCCACCTTTGGATCAGATTGCGGATACTCAACACCAAAACTGGTCACCCCCAGTCAACACTCCACTGATGATAACCTATTGATCTCGGGTAATAAGCATTCACTAGTCAGCAGCTACTAGAAAAGGTGTCATCCTAAGCAAATGTGAAAATTCCTTATAAAGAACTACTGGAGCAGCAGTACGGAAGACACAAGGGCTTCTCTGCTTGCTCCACCCCAGCCATGAACTTCTCATTTCTGCCGGAGGACTGGGCACCCTGTGACTTATTAGGGCTTGAAGGATGTCCCCAAGATCCCTCCATTGCTAGAGAGAGTATATTAAAAATGGCTTTCATTTTTTCTATTTTAATCTGTGTCAGAAAAAAAAAATCATCATGGCACAATATTAAGATCTTTAATAAAGAAATTAAAACCAAAATTTAATATGTTATGCTACTGCTTCTTCCATAGTCATCTTTCTCTATATACATACACATATAATTAGCCAATTGTAACATGGATATAGAGACACTGCGTTAAGTGATGACGTAATTAAAAACATTTATCTTGAGAGATATTGTATGTATGAGAAGCGTAACGTCAGGGCATTCACAAAAAAACTCTCTGCGTGTCACAGAAACGAGGCAATTAAAGAGATTTAAAATCTAATACCACAACTACAAGGATTCTTGGTTATCCATTTCCACTTTCCTAGCTACAGGACAGTAATGAAAGCAAAAATGTAACTCATTTTATTTAAGGCTTATTTGCTTGGGTGTAACAATCAAATTTACAAAACGTAGTATAAGGAAAGAGCTTCTAACTTTAGCTGCTCGAATCACCAACATAGCCCCAAAATCTTAGACTAAAGTAAGGGAGATAACTTAGTTTACTTTGGACACTTTTTTTCCTATTATTAAAAAATGCTTGGCAGGAGAACACTATATGCAAAAGGAAGATTTTAAGCATAATGTGCAATTTCATCTTCTCTCTTTTACACCTCTCCTGATATTGAAAATGATAAATGCAAAAATAGACTTTTGATCCTATTTCCTTCTCACATTAAAGAATAAATTTGTTATTATTTTCACTGCTGAGGCTGAGGAGGACACACAGACGGCCTAACCAAGCATTCATTAGTTGTACTAATGCCAACCAATTCTGCAACATGAAGCTGTGTCTTGCTTAGTACTTTTTGGTTAGGCCTACTATTTCATATCACCTGGACTTCACAACTTTAGAAGATCCTTTCAATAATTTGTTAATGTCCCAGCATCTGTTATAAGTTTTTCTAGTCCAAAAATGAAAATACCCTCTTAGTTTGCTTAGTAACATTAGATGCAAACAGAACAACCTAAACACCAAGTTGCACTTACACCTGTTATATTTGCTCTAGGTAAATACACTGACCAGCATATTGCTCGCAGGTATCATAGATTAAAAATCATATTCACACATTTATGCTAAGAAACACTATGAAAAGGAGAGTAAGTAAAACAAAAATAATTTTAAAAACCCCCATACCCTGGGAGTGTCTCCAAAACCAGTATCTGTCAATACAGAATAAAGCAAACGCATCAGATTTACCACTGGCAAACTAGAACAATGTATTTAAACTCAAGTTTAGAAGAGCTGCATTTTTATTACCCTGTCATATTGAAAGCATCTGATTTCATAGTTTAAATTGAAAATATTTGTGTATCTGTTAGCTTTGGACAAGACAAAGGCAATGTGGATGAAATCAACTTAGTCGTATAATACACTGTTTCAACTGTGATGTTGAGGCATTGATAACCTTTATTATCAGTCTTCATTTAAAAGCAAAATACTAAAGCATGTACCAATGAAACCAAATTCTGATTTTTATTAGCAGTGAAGGCAAGTATCTCATTATCTTGTTTCAAGGGTTTCAGTACTTCAGCATTGATTTAGGATATGAATGAACTTAAAATTTAGAGACATTTCCTCAGCTGAGCAAAAATCACCACAGCAGCAAAATGGAAATATCTGAAAGAACACTACTGTCTTAAGCATTTTAAAAATGGACAGGTTCTCAAATGTCCAACCTCTGCTGCAAAGGTAGCTGCTTTTAAAAGGTCCAGTGAAAACTATTTAAAGCTAAACCTCTTCCTCTATAAGTGATTGTAAAGTGTATGGTAATACAATATTCATTACTTTAATCTGACAAATTAAAAGGAGGCAGTGGCAGAAAAAATGCAAGCTACTTTAAAATTATGGATTTCTCATTGTCATAACTTTCTGATATTAAGAGATATAAACAGTCTGAAAAAGATGCTTATGTGAAATACAGTGCACTCATTCATCTGTACAGCTAGTTATAAAATGCTGATTGGCAACAAAAAGTGACAAAATGGAAAAATGCCAATTCCTTCGGCTGTATGATATATACTGAATCTGGAAAAAAGGTGCAAACTAGCTAATCTCATTTTCCTTTAAAAAAAAAAAAAAGATGGGAGCGATTTAATAGACAAATACTAGATTTGTAGATCTATTATATTTAATAGGTTTAATCAATAATTTAAGTTAGAGAATTGCCATCACCGGTTTAGCACTTTTCTGATGTGTTCATAACGTAGGAATTGTCATAATCGGATGACTTTACCATGGCTAAATCCAAAAGAACAAAAAGACAGAATTTTTTCTAACCACTGCAGATTAATTATTACCCAGCAGAAATAACCCATACCTTGAACACCAAACTTCTATGTTTCTCAATACAGAACAAAAGATCTGCAAATGCCAGCAAGACTACATTGCTTATGTCTACTTTATTCTTATTCTTTTTTTATTCAAGGTCATCCCAGCAGGAAATGAAAAACAGCCATCAGCATAGTAAAAACATTCAAACAGAGCAGAGCATGAAAATTGCACAAAAGAGGTTATATAATCAAGTCAGTGGAGTAACTGGATGATGTCAATGGCACTTGAATGCTGCTTTAACTACTGCCGTGTAAAAATGTGTCACTTTGTTGAACAAACAAAGACACAGCCACCACTTAAAAAAAGTAAAACCAAACCCCACTTGCACCTATAGCACTACTTACAGTAATCCTCTCTGTTAGCAGTGTAACACTTGCTAGAATACCAGAGGAACCAAGATTATTTTCTTTTTGCCTCCTTTCAGATTTAGCCCAGATTTTAGAGCTTCTTTCACAAACAAACTTATATCATTCTCCTTTTTCTTGGCAATTCATTTTCTGGATTAATTCTTCCCGAGTCTAATTATTACATATAATATGTAGTTTTCTCTGGTTTATATAGCAATATTTTTATTATCTGTACATTAGCATGCAGCACATAAAAAAAGCCACTGCATTTTGAGACAAGAAATTAAAACATTATTCTTACATGGTGACGGGGTATCGTAGTCAATAATACTTAGCGTTCTGTAAATTCAGTAACAAAAGTAAGTGGTAGGACCACAAAAATTTTGAAATCTGTAGAACAGGATGCAGAACATTTGGAAGTACTCACCCTGATCATAAAATCATGCTTCAGAAAGTATAAAATGAAGTGTAGATGATCTATCAATTATCTAATTAAAATAATATCTGATTTGCACAAATATGTAAGATTTGTTGACAGGAACTTTGATTTCACATGTCTTAAAAACTCTATTTTATCAGCTACAGCTATGGTGAATGGAGAGCTTATGATGTATCCTTCTCCAAGAGCTAAGGATTTGTTTTAACTAACAATAATTTTGCCATTACAGTTGAAAGGAAAACATTTAAATGTTAACTCAATGAAATGCAATACAGTATTGTCTTACTAAGTCTTTAGATCCCTTTGCTGCCCTTGTTGCCAGTTTTTCCAACTAGCCATTAAAAGTGCCATTAAAAGGACTCAAGTGGGATTTGCTGGTCCAAAGTTTTAAGTCTGTAGGCTTAATTGTCAACAATTATACATGGAAATTTTATCCTGGCATGGTTGTGGCTCTTTGTCTCATCCACTTTCAGAGTCTTCCAAAATCCATCCACTACAGAAATTATTTTGAAATTAGAAATTTTATTTTATAATGGTTTCTAATTCTCATGCTATCTTAAAAAAACCCAAACCAACACCAAAACAAAACCAAATCCACGCAACCAAACCCTGCTCCTTTCAACAGCTTGAACAGAATTCAAAGAGAGGCAATTGGCTGTTTCTGCAGTCTGAGAAATACCAAAAAAAGGCAAAATCTCTCTTTATTCCTCTCAGGGGGATCTATTGCTAAAACCAAATAATGAAAAGGCTGTTGACAGCACAGCCACATGTTTCATTACTGATTATTCTTCACAGAAGTAACCTTGGGAAAGGGCTAATATTTTTGTCCTGTGTTTGTGCTGTGCCCAATAAAATAGAGCACAACAGTTGTGTCTGAGTGCTGTCCTAACACAAATCCACGATAGTAAAGGTCTTGGATCAAGCTAATGTTTGGCACAGTCTGTATATAGAGCTATGACACAGTGAAATATTTTAAAGGATTAGTGACAGTTGGAGATGCAACTGTTTCTTGGTTTCCTTTTTAATATTTAAGAATATCCAGTTTTGACTGGATTTTTGAATAAAAACATTAAGTTTCTCCTCTATAGTAGGCTAAACAAGACACCAAAATAGGAAGCTAACTAGTTTATGGCTTAGCATGAACTGCTGAAACAAATACACTAGTTTTGTTTGCTTTTAAAGTTAGCAGTCCTGTGAATTACTACTGTGAAAAGCCCACAGAAATTCTGCTTTTATGCTACAGTCATAAATTAGTCTTTTTTTCCTCCCATGTACCATTCTGTAAAAGAAACTGTTTCTGCATTTCTCTGTCTCACAGGGATGCTTAATTCTAAACTCTATATCCATGAAATACTGATATTCTCAGAGGAAAGAACTGAAAGCCAGAAAGAAACACTATCGTCCCTGACCTCTCACACAAGACAAGTCACACAATAATAGAGAAATTCCTGTCTTAAGGCAATTATTGCTGTCAGAGCTGAGCCATGCCTTTGAGAAATATACAAAACTGTGATCCAAGACCAAGCAAAACCTAATGACTTGCCTAGTCATTCTAGTAGTTAACTATATTCACTGTTAAAAGTGGGATAGTCTCATCCTGCTTCCAACTTTCAGCTTGAGCATGTTTGTTTTCAGTTTCTGCTCAGCAGAAACAAACAGCTTTAAGTGAGGAATAGCACTGACCATTTTTCTTAAAATAGTCCAAACACTGAAGTTGATGCATAATTTTTTTTTGCAGCAGTTCTTGAAAGATTTAAAAATAAATAAGTCAATCACAAAACTTCAGATAGAGGTGGGTAGGAAAAAAATACAACTCTGTTATTAGTCTGATTTTTTTCTATAGCAGATTAGTTGTTTCTTTACTGTCAGGGAAATGGATGCAAATAGTGTGCATATTCATAATTAAAAACCAACACAAAATAATCACCTGTGTTTTACCAAAGTGCCTTAAGCTTCCTTCTAACTCTGACACATCAGCACCTCTCCCACAGGAGCACCCAGCGGGGTACCCCTTATGCCGGGCAAGGATCAGTGGGGAGTTGAGCTCTCAGCAACCAAGACCCTACAGCTGAAAACAGGGGTGAGAGTGAGGGCTGTGAATGAAGGAACAAACTGGGCAGGTAAACTAATAAGCCAGTATAAATGTGTGGTTTCCCCATCACTGCAGTTTTAGGGACTTCTTTCCTCGGGTCAGGCAGCCTCGTTGGTGCACTGCATGTGAGCTTGTATTACATTTATTATGCCAATAAATAACATCCAGCATCTAAAATGCCAGTGACCTCACTAAAGAACGCTCATTTTGTCTCCTTCAATTCAAAAAGAAGTTCCGCAATACAGGATCAACATCAAGCCAAAGGATGTGGAAAATTGAAGGAATTACTGCATCTAAAAATAACACCTAAATTTGACTCAAAAGCCTTTATTCACCGTAAATCTATGCGTCACTCTTCCCCCTACACAAGGGAGATGTTGTTGGAATGTATTTCCCACTGTTTTGTACTTCCCACTTGTTTCCAATACAGTGATAGGCATATTAGATTCCAACAGACTTAGAGGAGTTGTTAGAATTTATATGGATAGTTGCTCTTGTAGAATGCTGAGGACATTTTACTATGAAAATGGAAACGCTATTGGCTTGCACAAAGAGTAACAACAAAAATTCAGGTACTCTATCACTTGGCTGCAGGCTGGATTTCTGGTTTCAGACAAAGCAACAGCTCTTCCTTCCACTTCACGGAAAGTCCCAGGTCACCTCAATGAAAAAGCTGCAGCTTTTGGAATGGAATTTTCTGTTTCCTGAGGTTAACGACAGGCTGCAGGAGCAGATAAGTTAGCTACTTTCTGACGCTGCCTCCAGCTCCTCCTGCTCCTGGCAAAGCAAAATCAGAGGAGCAGGGCTCTTACAACTCCTCTGATATTTATCTCCCCATTCCTCATGAGCGCAGACAGCCTCAAGGCAGGCAACTGGGCGTTCCTGTCTCTTGGGAGAAGTTGTTTTCTCCCTGCGAAGAGTAATGCAAGTGGCCACTAGAAGACATTCAACCTTTAAGTACCCAACCGAATGACATTCAGGGAAGGGAATGTCTGGGAACAGATTATTGCTTCCCTTTTCTTCTTAGGTCATGTCCAGCCTCACACAAATATCAAAATTATAAACAAAAAGCAGTTTTGGAGCTAATACTCATTAGGGAACAAGTTACCTTACAGAATGCATCAAGATAATAATAAAATATTAATAATAAACATTATGCTTTATACATTGTTATTATATTCCATAGCTTGACTCAATCAATACTCATCATCTCTTACCTCACATTGCAAAAATAGAACTGAATTAAGTAATACTAACTTCTTCCCCTGCACATTTCTTTTCTTCTTTCTCTACCTAAATTAAATTGATTGGCCATCTTAAAAAACAGCTTGGAAAACTGGATTGCAAAAAATTACGGATGTAGCTGAAATTTCCAAGTAAATCTTACCAGTCTTGTGTGTTTGTCACTATTTTTAAATTCCAGTGGCCTCAGGAGATCACATCTATTTTGCATTGTCATGCACCCTCTTCTGAGCAGTTCTAATACTGGCAGCATTAAGCCAACAATCAATTAGAAAGCACTCTTTTAAATCTCTCTGTAATTATTCCATCCTATTGACACAATACTGAAGATAACAGAAAAAAGTATGAAACATCTGTGGACAGAAAAATGTTTTTACAAACTTCCATGTTTTTCATAATGCAAAAAAGGTAATTTCTGAATAAAATCAAAGACAATTCTATCCCTTCTTCAGTCTTCACAGTGTAATGCCATTTAAAAAGTTGTAATTCAATCTGATTTTTCTATTTTGAGCACATTTCAACTTACATTCTTGCTTTTATTACCCCATACAAACCAGCTATAAATACCATTTGGGCCACATGGAGAGCAGCCTTGCTGCCCAGTAACACGTTATAGCAAACATGGATTCTCAAGGGGTCTTTCCTCAGTTCAAACATGAAGAACAACGCTTTCAAACTTGTGTGTACGTAAAAAAAATTCAAACATTTGATTACTCTTGCCAAAGTAGAATGAAAATACCAGAATTATCTCTAAAATATTAAATTAAGTACAAACCTGCCTTTAAGGAATATCAGATGTTTTAAAGTATCCACATAATAAATACCTAGCATAATGACTCAACAGAGGGAACATTAATTAAAAATTAATTTGTGTAAGTTAAAATTGCAGACATTTCTGAGGTAGGACATTTGCTCTGGCAGGTGGGTGGAGTAGCCCACGGAAGCACACAGCAGGGGCTGGTGGCACTCGCATCCCTGGCAAGGATGGAAAGTGGAAGGGGGCTTTTTCTCAAGAAGGGGCACTTACAGTTCTCTGTGTGTCCAAACCCGCCCCTTCAAGCTCTATCACAGATCCAGCTTATTTTTATGGTTTTCTCTGAGGGCAGGTCCTGTTTGGTGAGGTCCCAGGGGCAGGTTAGCAGGTTTCCTCAGGAGACAGCTGCTCCTCCTGCCCAGGCCTCCCTCTCTCAGACACCACAGGCCACCAAACCAGGGAAATGATTCCGAGTGAAACCAAATGTTCTTCCCTTGCTTATTTTTCAGCTAACTCTGAGAAATGAAGAAGACCACGGGCAGGAATGAGCAACTACTGCTGGCACTCAGCAGCCAAAAGGAAGTACCACTCACAGGGTGTTTCTGGGTTGGTTTTTTTTTAGCTGCAAAGGGGTACGATCTCTGTTTTGTGAACTAAAAAAGAAAGTTGGAACAAAACAAGTAGGTATATACTAGCATTAATATACTAAATAGACCAGCTACTTAAATACATTAGACTTACTATTTTCATTTAATATGCAATCTAAACAGTTAGATAAAAAAAGTTGACTAGTATTTGCAGCCAAATTTTTTTTTTCAATCTTAAGTTTCAATAAGCAGATATATCTACCAAATAGTTTTCAGCTTTGAATAAAAGATTCTTAGACTGTTTCTACTACTCAAAACCACATATCTACATATCTTGAAAATGTATAAATTAGTAGTATTCCACTTGACTAAGACCACTGCCATATATATCATATATTTGGCTTAAAAGCCAGTGAAAAAAATTATTTCCCAGAAATATTAATCACCAAATTTTAAGTTCAACTGAAAAAGAATCCTCTGAACCCACAGCTAAACTACCACTGCTGTAAGAGTGGTCAGAAGTACAAATATACCCTTCTGATCCAAAGGCATACAAACGCCAATTTATGGCTGGGATTTCCACAAATACTTAAGACACTTCAACAACTGAAGAGGCTGAAGACTTCGAGCCACAAACCCAGCACTTAGCACTTAAGTGCAAAATTTCTACTGGTAAAATTTCCTCAGGCGTCAGATGTTGTGCTACTACAGTAGTCCTGTGGCTGAAATCTCTCCTGAGAGATTGTCCACTTGCTCTGGTCTCTGAAGGGACAAGTCCTTCCCATGTCCAAACCATACAGCTAAAGATAAGCCTGAGCTGAATGAACATGTAATTTCCCACCCACCGAAGCATTGTCACCATGCAGTTAAAACCAACAGATTTACATAATGAAAGAGACACCAACCAAGAAAAAAACAAAACAAAACACACCCCAAATTTTAAATCCACAAAGGCATTCAACAAGATTTACAAATCCTGATGCTATTAGAAATTGCTTACATGCGAGTCCAAATGTTAAAACCAATTTATACTATGGGTCTGCCACCATGTCCAACTATCTCCAAATTTCAAAGTTAAAAAAACAAAATAAATTAATTCCACTCTAATCATAAGCTTCTTTTAAAAGCAATTTTTTGTTTACACTGTCCAAAAGACTGAAAAATGAAATATCCTTTCGAGAAATAAGGATATTTTTTAAGTGAAGTCAGCCTGCAAAAGCCAGTAAGTATATAAAAGTTATTTAAAGAACCAACCAACCAACCAGGATACAAATTCTGTCACAGACAGTGTCTGACATGTGAGACAGGTAGTTGCTCTATTCTAGCACTACTACAAAGCAATCCTTGTGACTATTCAGAGGGGAAAAAAAGTAAATGGAAGATAATCAAAAACTCTCATGTTCTATCTACAGTGGGAATTCAAAATGTTACCAATACTGAAAGGACAAAACTAGTTAGAATTCACCTTGATATTGTTAAATGATGAGTGCTAAACCACAGCTAGTTCTTATTTCTTTCTCTAAGGAATAAGGGATTATAAACACGTGCCATGGAGTTATAAAATTGGCACACATAATAGACCTGAGTGTGGGGGCTGTACACAAATTACTTGCCTATCTCTTATACCTGTTTTAAGTGTTGTTTGCATTGCAACTTCGTCAAAACCAGAAAATATCCCCTGTACTATCTGAGATGTTTGGCAATCCCACAAATTTCTTCAAAACACAATTCTATCTTGCACCTATTGATGGATGTATATCTTTTATACAGATATGATCAGTATAAAGATTGACACTGAGTGCTGGTTTGTTTTGTTGCAATTATTTTTTACTAAACTTTGCTTTCAGCCAATTAATTACTGTTCAGTTGGAAATCTTTAATGAATACTGGATCTCAGACTCTTTTTACATATTTCTTTTCTTTCCAAATCTTATATTCAATTATTCCCATGCAAGATGTATCCAAACTGTTGAAGTAAAATAGAGGATATCAAAAAGAAAACATCTACTCCAGAAAGTACACGAAGTTGACATTGTATAAAACATCTAAGAAAATACTCATATCACAATGAAGGATAAGAGGATTTTCTGGCTAAGGTTTCAAAACTGTTGTTTACTGACTCAAGAAAAATGTTTCAACATGTATCAGCATTTTAGAAATTTCAAGTGATGTAGATTATTGATAGAAAAGTCAGGAAAAAAATAATATCTTAAGTTTTAAAAATTGGTTTAAATAAGGTATAGATGTTACCATACTAAGAAAGGTATTTACAGACCTTTAATAATTGTCTGGTAGCCATTATTTACACACTTGACAATTAAGTCTTCAATCTACAAATTAACATGTTTTAGCTATACATAAAAGTCTAACTAGCAAATATTTTAATTGATTTTACCCTCTACATAGGTGCTATTGCATTTACTTAAGCTTTTCCTAGGGCAATAAAATTAAATCAGGAAGTTAATGCCTTGAATCTGGCCAGAGCAAGCCACCAACTCACAAAATCAAACTGCTGTCACTGCTCTTACAGCCCTGTCACAGCTCTGCAGTTCTTCTTGCCTGATATAAGTCTCTCCTTTTACTGGCACTTTAAATCAAATTCTTAGGCCATTTTTATTGGAGACTTAGAACCTTACCGAAGTCAAAGATCTGAATTTTCTCATTCAGTTTATGTCTGTAAAAAATAAATACTCCTACCTCTCAAATTTCTCGGAGAGTTTATCAAAATGCCACCAAACCAAAACTTTTTCTTGAACCCAAATTAGCTATTACCCCAAGGAGTGGCAAAATATCTCCTAAAAGGCATCCTGCTTTGATAGGCCATGTACTTTTATATACATATGTCACACCATCATACTGCTGCTCTAGCTTTTTACTTTATCTTAGCAGACAATGTAACGTGGCATTTATTTGTATTTGAGTTTTGAATAGCCCACTAGAGTTATATGTGCACCAGAACACACATTGCCCCACATATTTTTCAAAATATTTTGGAAAATTTGGGAAAAAAGCTCTCACTTCTCATCCTTAAAACATTACAAGACATTAATTTAGAAATACTTTAAAGATTTGAATATTGGTGACTGATTTAATCTGATTATCTGATTATTATTATAGTTTTTCATTAAATAGAAGCCACTGTAAGACACTAAATAGTGAAATTCTATATCAAAGTTGACAACCAAAATCTTGTAAAAGTGAAATATTTGCTTTGGTAAAGCATGGTGGACCTTGGACAGAGGCTACAAGCCTCTAAATTTAACTGTTTTGAGAAGTCTGCACTGAATTTCATGCTGCCCCTGTCACAATGCTCACACTGCCTAGAGATAAGTCAAGCACACAAGGACTTATTTATGCTACACTTTTTTCTCCAGCAAAGGAAACCAGCAGCAATATGGCTAATAAAATGCTATTAAATCTAGTCTGGCTAACACAACACAAAGAACTTGACACTTAGCAGTCATCATCCTGCTTACCAAAAACAGTCATTAGTTAAGGTAACGCTGTGTACCAAGTAATATTTTTCCTTTTTTAGACCAGCCAAGCAATGAGCAGTCTGTTGTAATAAGTGATTTAAGGGGAAAGAATGCTGAAAGAAAATGTTTCCGAAAGATACAGGGAGTGGCAATTGGAAAGAGAAGAAAAAATCTGAAAGTGAACAACAGATCACAACAAAAAAGGGAGAAATGTCACAGGCAGTAAAACTAATTTGGAGTTAAAAACATTTGCTCATTGCTTTGCTTAGTAAAACTAAAAAACAACTCAGAAAAAAAAAAACTAAGAGAGAACGCACATTGCACAAAACTTCACACTTTGCATTCTACAAGCTTTCACATGGTTTCAAGAAACCCTGGCAGGCACTGCACAAACTCTTTAGTTTTTGCTTATCTTTGTAAATACAGATTAAACAAAAAGACATGAAGCTGAGAGGCCATGTTAATCTCTCCTTCATGTGTCTTTCTCAAAATTTTGAGACTCTTTGTTATTTGTAATAGACATTCAATTTTCTGTTTAAAAGAATCACTTGACTCTCATTAGCAGCAGTAATAATGCCATACCAAAAAGAAATCAAATTTGGCAGCCTGATAAGCAAAGGAAGGAAAAGGAAATATTTGAGTCATTCCGTTCCAGCTCAGTCAGCTCTCGTTGCACCATCTCTATGGATTGTCTTGAAACCCTGCCCACATTTGCAATAAGAAAAGTCTTTAAAGTTATTTTTGTTTTGGTTTGGGGTTTTTTTATCAAATCCAAATGGAACAAACGATAAAGACAACTTAGCTCAGTTGTTTCCCTTTTACCGTATATATACACACAGAGTACGTACAGCATGTGTATATATAAATATACAGACACACACATACACACAAGTATTTCTTTTCATACATAAACTTCACCAGAAAGACAAACAACTATAAATGTTTAGATTGTGTGATACAGATTTTAAATGTCACCTTTATAAATGGATCTTTTTTGTAAGTGAAGTCTTATCCTATAAGGATGTAAACACTTTGGCTTGCTGGAAAGAGACTCAGCAAATGTCCATGTCCAGGAAAAATCAGAAGCCTGGGGATTACTCTTGTATACAAAGCTATGCATAAGTTCTGCAAGATGAGATCTAGAGAATACAAAATATTTGATCACAAAATACTGTAAACAAACTACAATAAGATTTGAAAGTCTCAGAAATTTAAGTCCAAAAAGAAATTAAAAAATACCATACTAAAACATGAATCAAGATGGATGAAAATTTAGTTTGCTTTTCAGTTGTTCGAAATAGAATTGGAGTCTCAAAACATTAATCTAGCATTTTCATTTTACCCATTAAACACAGTAAAATATTCCTGTAAAGGCCATTTCATAATTTAAAAAAATAAAATAATATGCAATTTTAAACATAATGCCCTATTTCGCTTCTTCTTTTCTTATTTCCTCAATAGCTGTCTGCTATTTTTTCATGTCATAATAGCAATATCAATTTCTTCTGTTATGTTGGTTTCTTTCTGCAGTGTCCTTCTATCTTCATGCCAAGCTCTGTTCTTTACTGGCTGTATTTCCTAGTTTTCTTTTCTGCTAGACTTTCAACCTTTTAATTTAAATTTAGCTTACTTGCAAGGCAATCCATACGCACAAGCGACAAGCCTAACATTTATTTAACACCTAAATGACGAAGTTTTCTGCTGGCTAATGACACCCCCATGTCATCTCCTAATGAGCACGGACCTCACCTGGGAGAGAAGTAGGGGCTACTCAGAAAACAGAGGAGGTTAGAATATTTATTAATCATGTTTTTCTCTTAGGCACATGTTTACCACAGTTTTAGGTGAGACAATCCTCTCCCTGTGTTTCAGATCCAGACCCTCCTGATGATGTAAGGAGAGGCATCTACCTCCCTGTTATTTTTCCACCAGCTGCCTTTGGGAATTAGGAGAGAAAGAATATATTTACTCATGTCCAAGCATCCATTTCCTACTCTTTCCAATGAGTAATCCTGTGTTTGCCTCTGCTATACAAAAATTTCTTATTCACTGTCCCTCATGCCCCTAAATTCCCCAAAGTAATGCTGAAAATTCATTTAACTCATCATTTTTTAATTATGTTGTTGTTAGGGAAAACTGAGTAACAGCAGAGGCACAGAAGCTCTCTGTTAAACAGAATCAGAAAGACAGAAAAATGTTTAAAACTGAGATTTTGAGCTGGGGATGTAGACAACAACACCGAGCAATCCACTGATCTGTATAATCCTTATAGCTTTCTAAAACATCTCAGTAGAACAAACAAAAAATCTTGTGCTGACAACAGTCCAAACTCCCAAAACTTTGGAAATTAGCAGACAAACTTTTGAAACAGCTATAAAGCAAATATTCCACACAGTCCAGATGAGCATATGAAGAGGTATTTGTAGCAAATGGAGAATTTTCATAGTTGGGAAAAGTCACCAGTAGAGTTTCACAGAGAGCTGAGCTCAGTTCTGCATTGTTCAGTTCATTCCTAAATGGAAGCACGATCAACCACAGAAAGAACAAAGTTTTGCTTATGATATTCATCTATTTTAACAAAGTCTGACTAGGAAGAACAGCAAAAAGACCTGTCAACAGTCCATGAATGTCTATTAAAATGTAGACCTAATGCATGTATTACTACAAAACAATGTATACGGACAAAACCAAACTTTACAAGTAAAATGGCAGGCCTAGAAGTGATCATTACTACTTGCAGACAGGATCTTAAGCTACCCTTGATTGGTCTGTGAAAAAAAAACCAAAACACTCCAAGAGGAGGACATATCATGTTAGGAATTATTAGGAAAGTAAGAGAAAATAAAAACAGACACCATCCTAATGCTGCCCTATAAATGCCCAGTTAGTCCTCATACCAGATTTGTCCATACAAATACTGGGCAAAGTTACAATTCCCTCACCTCAAAACACAGCAGAGTGGGGAAGGAACAGTCCAGAGGATGAGAGATTAATACCAACCTTTCACTGAGAAGACTCCAACCTTAAAAAGAAAGGAATGGAGAAACTTAGGATGAAAGATCATAAAATAATGGCTGGTATTGGAATGACTGAGAGGGATCAAGTACTCATTGTCTCTTCCAATAGAAGAAATAGGGGACACTAAGTGAAGCTAACAACTTTCAGGCTTCAAAGACAAGAGAGCAATTTCCACGATGTAGTTTGTGTAGTACTCCTTGTCACTCAAAGTTACAAGTGTAACTTAACAGCCAAATTAGTTGAAAAAAAAGAGGTTAAACAATTTGTGGAGGAGTGATCCATCAAGATCTACATAAAATATGGAAATATCTTTAGCCCCAAAAATCCATATCTGCAAGTGCAGGTATGAACTACTATATGCTGCTCTATACTGTCTACTTGTTCATAAGCTGTCATTTCAGCCGCCCTCAAAGAACAGATATGAGGTTAAACAGATATTTGGGTTTACTTATTAATGGTATCTTTCTGTAAATAAACACTTATTTAGCATTTTGACACTCAAAGGTTAAGTATTTACTGCTCAAAAATACATCTTAGTAAAACAAGATGAAAGCCAGAAATTGTATTTATTCACTGTAATATACGACAACGTATTCCTCCAATGACAGTGTGTTAAGTGTTCAGTAAGCTCCTTGCAGGAAATGATGGGTATGATTTTGTTCCATATGTTTCCCCATTCTTCAGCAAAGAATTTGATGAGGGCTAACATACTGCCGAGATGACAAAAATATCTTCCCACCAGAGACTCCGGTGACTCAAAGCGAAGACTCATTTGGGCCTTGTGTTGCAGCCCTCAGCAGCTTTGCCTCCCGTCCCCCAGTAAATGTCAAACACTATCAATGCTGTGCCCTTCTGCCCCCTGCTAACGACCAAACACATTCTGCAAGCTCTGCAAATGTCTCCTTAACACACTCATGCCTTGGTCCTGGCTCATTCCATCAGCAGTACAACCAGACTGCCTGGGAATGGCTTTAGCAGGCTTTACATCCTCCACGCCCTCCACAGCTGCTTTGCTGGGGGGAACTGGTATCTTTTACAGTATCCACTCGATTTGTAGGGACTCAGGATGGGGCTTAATAGAGAGAAAATACTCTCCTTTTAGCAACAATTCATGTACTTCGAAAGTTAATTTTTTTAATAGTTTATGACTCCTTTGCCTACTCTTTGCAAGTAGTTTCTTTCTGTTGAAAATTCTACTAAAGCATTCTCATCTGAAAAATACTTTAAACTTTGGTTTAGACAAATATCAACATCTACATACAGACATTTAATCTCCTTTTACTGTCAACAGAAGACTAGTCAACACACTTATGCTGGAGAAGGAACAAATAATTTAATAAACTGCCCAAACAGTAGCTACTTAATTCAGTTGTCTGACAAGTGGGTGCCTGCTGTTGGTTAGATGTTCTAGACTATCTGAAACATCTGTTGAGGGCAAGCAGCTGTGGCACAGGCTCAGTTGGGACCTGGGTCCTTTTGGGGAAGGTAGTCTGAGGCTAGAAGTTATTATTTCAAATAAAGGCGTCCCCTTTTCAAACCTAAGTTCTGCTCCAGGCACTATGAACTGTTCTGGCTGAGTTGCTAGTCATTAGAAGGGAAGACAACAAACCAAATACAGCTGTGAGCTCCTGTGTATTGAGATCTAAATATAGGTGTTTTAATCTCAAATTGAATTCTTCACTTGTTCATAAAATTTCTATGAAGGAAGACATAAGATAATTTTTATTGAAATAATCTTGTGCTTTACCCCCTGTTCTGTGTCATTCAAGCAAATCATCACTGGCACCAATTGCAGTTTGCTGCCCAGCCAGGAGTCTGTCAATATCTGTGTCAATATTAAGTTATTTTCAAACCCTTTAAATAAATCTTCAGTATCTGTTCTTCTTTTTTTAACATTAAGTATGTGTGCCGGAGCTCACAGTCTTCTGAGTCTTGGATTATGATTTCTCAGAGCAGAGCGCCAGCAACACACAGCAACCAGGAACAACCACCGCAACCTTGGCTCCTCCCAGGGCTAGATTTATAGGGCTTGTGCCCGCCCTGCAGCTACAGCTGTTTGTAGGAGGTTAATGAGCACTTTAGGTTGAGGTGGCCTGAACTCTATTTGAATAACAATTGAGTTCAGGTGTTGAGTCTGGTCCTGAGTGAGAGCTTGGCTAGTGCACACCATCAGGGTTTAAATACATATTACTACAAGTATGTACAAATCTCTGCATCTTGAATTAAATCGTCTGGTGTCGTATCTCTTGACTAATTCCTACACACAAATTGATGTTCACCCATGAAGTGATCAAGTTTACTTACTGTCCACATTTGAGACTGCAATCCTTTGCCCTTCACAGTGATGAGGTGTGTTTATTTTATTTTGTATTAATCTTAATCTACTTGAATTTTTCTAAAAGGGTTTCACAGATCTAATTAGACGCAAGGAACTTGTATTTTTCAGATGAAAATGGGATTTCAGCTGTTTGCTGGCTGAAAATGCACCATTTCAAATAGCAGATCTGCAAACAGTGTGCAGTAAGATTTCTGCTACAACAGCCCAGAGACTCCTGTACTGACAGTCTCCATACATATCAGCCATTTCATTTTCCTAAATGCCTCTGCTAAGAGGTATAATGTTAGCACAAATCAACAATGAAATGCAAAATGTCATTACATTTCCATTACCCCTACCTCTTTAGTGATTCACATATTCTCCAAATGGATGTGTGATTTGTGTAATTTAGTGTTGGGGGTCTTTTAATTGTATTAAGACAGATGTTCTTGGAAAGCATCAATAATGGTTTTCACTGGCATTATGAACGTACATTAGATTCCACCAAAAGTTCTTATGGAGAGATGAAAAAAATGTAAGTACTTCTTACTCAGCTCTCTAGAAAGTCACCATAGAATTAAATGACTAACACTTCCCCCTTTCCCTCTAACATTTAAACTACAAACCAGAAATTGAAATACATTGATAAATTAATAAATAAAAAGTACACACCATAAACTATCCAATGTTGAGAATATGTTAGAACCATGTAACAAAAGCAGTAACAAGCAACACAGACTGTTGCCCTCAATCTCATTTCAGAGCCTACCTTCAAAAGCTATTCAACTGGAATGGCTGCAACATAAGAAGTCCTATTAAGGTTTGATCACTTAAAATTATACTTGGATATTGAAAAGGTGTATTATTCATAGCAGACATCCAGGCAACCCAAAGTAATAATCACACATAGCAAATACAGAATGACTTACTTAAAAATAAATTCTTCTCCTCAATAATTTGCACGTCATTCTCACTGCAAATCAAGTCCGCTTTCTTTCATGACAAATATTTTTGTCAATTTTTACCTTTTCTGTTTCTTTTTCAGTCTGTTAGACACAAATGCAGTGAATACAATTTTGTTTGTACAGCCAGCAAGAAATAAGAGAGCAATGAGGTGCTGCCAAGAAAAACCGCGAACAAATTTCAGCATTGGTCTGAATATGTGTAACTACTCCTGTAGACAGGTTTGGATTTGGATTGTGTTTAGTTACAAATAGTAACATATTGCATCAATATTCAAAGGTCTCCTATCAGAATTACCTACACCACATACAAGAAATTGCTGTAGAATACAGAAATCCCCTAAAAATGTAAGACGGGATACAATTATGGGAAGAGGAGACAGCAAGAAGGGATACCCAGAATTTTACATTCCTCAACTGTTTGAATGGTTTAATATAAATATGTTTCAGCAATTTCTGTGAATACAAGCACTCTATATTTAGTCAGAGATGAAATTAAATTTCCATGATTGTACTTATGGCATGAAGTAGTTTTTCAAACCACTTTGGATGTGGGTCTCCATTTTTAAGGGAAGTCAGCACAGGGGATGTTGGTCCTAGTCCAACAAATTGCCCAGGTAACAATCTCATTTTGGGTGAGACCACATGCTTATGCAAGGCTCCATGAGCTCTTTCAAAGCTGGCAGAATCCACCCTGCAGAAGCAATCTAAACCACGGATCCCAGCCTGCAGCAGGGAAGAGGGAAGTGCCAGAAAGTGGGAGAAGAAAGAGAGAGTGAGAAAATGTACAGCCAAAAGTAGCACTGGCAAGGTTAGCAACTAGTAATGTTATGAACAGTTTTCAAAAGAGAGCCTGAGATTAGGAGTAGACATTTTTGATATGTGGGGGAAAACACTTGGCTGCACCATTGGTCTGGGCCCCATGCTGTTTTAATCCATGCAACAAATTATATGTGAAGTGAGCAAAGTCAACTCAGCCTCCAAAATGGGGCATTTTTCAGAACCAGTACTCAGCAAAATACTTATAAATGAGGAAAAACTTACGGTGATGCTTTCTTACAAAATTACTTTGCACAGTCAATCTATGTTGTAAGTAAGAAATAAAACAGATGAGAATGTGGAATTTATCAATGCCAGTAAAAATGGACTTAACCCATCAGCAATACACTTTGCAGGATTTCCTAAATTTGTGATTTAAAGGGGAAGGTGTTCAACTGAAATTAATTTATTATTTTTAATTATCTATCTATCAACACTACTACTAAAGAAAATACATTCAATATACAGGCTCCGCTTGAAAGACAAACAGTGAGAGTCAAACCAGAGATGAAATAACTGCTTACTTCCATGCTTAAAACAGAAACTGTTATTGAGTACAGAAAGCCCACCACTCTATGGGTGATGGGCTACCTCTGTGAAGCATAACACTGCAGTGTAGAACTACAGTTCAACATCGCAGGTAGGTAAAAAAAATGAGTGATAAACTATCTGGTAATTCAGTGAGTACCTCAGATTTGTAGTAGTTATTCTGAAAGTACATCCTATAGCTAAAAGTAGGCAATTCATACAAAAGAGGTAAGCTATTTATGTCTGACTGGTACCTTCAAACTATTGATTACTAAATAAATTGTACCATTGTTCTTTGTCCCAAAGACTCCTATTGCCCAACTATCTTCTGACCCAGCTCCTGTCCATTCACAGCCATTCAGCAGAACTGTAGCAGAAGGAATAACTGAGTATTTACAGATGTAATACTACCTATTTTATTTATAATAGCTCCCCAGTCAGTTGTCCAGAAAGGATAATACCCATTACTAGATGACAAGTCACCATCATTACAAGATGACCTTTCACCATTAGGTTTTGAAGAATGCTGGTCATTCGCAGGCATATTTTGAAAATGATCATTCTTTGTCAAGCTGAAAACTTATTTTTAACTTCTTTTGCATTACTTCTGCAGCATGGTAGCTCGCATTGTACCGGAATAATAATTCAGATTTGGGATACTAGACAATTTGATATATTAGTGGGGTTAGACGAGTATAATGCTTGCATTGTTCACACATTCTCCTCTGACTCACTGCAACATTATAAATACCCACCGTAAGGGGAGCTCCACCCTGGCGAGGTTTAATCTAATACTTTCTGCTCTTGCAGACCCTTCTACCTTTAAGATGAAACCAAGTCATTAAGACTTGACTCCACACTCTAAGATTTATTTTTTTTTTACATTTAAGATGATTCACAAAACTAGCTTTACATGGTTTCCTGTAATATCAAGGCAAAAAGTGTTCTGTAAATGTACTTTGTTTCAAATGTAAGAAACATTAACCACCCACTTCCTGTACTGTTCCCTAAAAGGTTTACAAGTACTGCAGGACTAATCCCATTCTGCCAAAAGCCTTCACTTCTTGCCAAAGAGGGACTCAGTTAATGTTAAATGACTGTACTCTTCATATTAAATAATACTTGGAAGCTGAAACAGAGCAAGGCTTTATAGACCCCTCTTGAAAATATCTGACAAAGTCACAATTTATGACAGGAGGCCCCGCAGAAAATTCCCAAGGCCAAGCTCTGCTCAGCTTCCACGGCTGCGTGTGTGCAAGGGCAGGGCTGGTGCCAAGAGCTTTCTGAGCCCAAGTAACATATAAGCAGGTCAATGGAACAAATCCGTTCCTCTTAGTAAGCCACGAAACAAAATAGCGTGTGATGTTCATTTGGAGCTTTGCCTTTACTGCAGGGAAATATGGCTGGAAAGGTAACTGTTCCAGTCAAATCAATGTGAACTTAACGTCAATCATTGTCAATACTGAACTTTACACCAATACATTCCCACCCAAAACAGCGGCAGAGGAACTGCCGGGCACTTCAACTGACACATTTGTGCCTGAACTAAAAAACTGGTCATTAACCAATGTTCACAAGTCTCTGCAGCAATTCGAGCCAGGTCAGTTTTCAGAAAGCCCAGGGTCTGGGTCCCGCTTTGCTCGTACATCCCCAACATGTCTAAGAATTGACCAAAAGTGCCACCTATGTATGTCCCTGTCGATCCCCCTGGCGACTGAATAAGCTTTTAAGCTGGATACTAAGGAAGTACTGAAATCCTTCTAGGGACGACTAAGCCGGGACACAACGCCCGCAAGCTAACCAGAACGTCCACCTCTAAGAGCCTCGCAGAACCAGGGGCACTGCTCCAACCCCCCCGCCCCCAGCCGACCCCGCGCCTCCAGAGCCGGGCAGGAGCACGGGCACGGCCGGACCGCGGGGCCGAGCAGGCAGGGGGGCCGGGGGCAGCGAGCGCAGCCCCGGAGCAGCGCAGGGACCCTCGGGCCCCTCGGGCAGAGCCACTGCCGCGGGTCCGGCCCCCTCCCCCGACTGCAGACAAAGAGCTGAGGCTCCGCCACCACCCACCCCAGTGCCTCTCACCCCAGGTATCCATCCCCTCCTCCGCCTTCTCCC
>VZRS01002384.1:428565-483902 GCA_013398055.1 Ifrita kowaldi
GCGCTGCCCTGAGCACGCACCGCGGGGCAGCGCCGGGCACGGGCTGGAGCCGGGGATCCGCCCGCACCCCGGGCTGCTGCTCCCCCCTGCTCGGAAGGGAGAAGGTGAAGGCACCCCCTGAGCGGGACGGCAGCTTGCACCTCGTGAGAGGAGGGAAGGAAGGCAACATGAGGGGAGTGGAGAAGGGGAAAGAAGGGGTAAGGAGAGGAAGGGAGAGCAGAAAGGAAAGAGGAAAGATGAAAAAAAGATCAGGGAAAGAGAAACCTTTATGGGAAGAAGCAAATCCAACAAGCCAACTTCCATTTCTGCCGTGCTTTGAAAAACCCACGTACACAACCCTTGGACCGTCCCCTGTGAGTGCTGCAGCTTTGACTGCTAAGCCAGGACAATCTGTTGGATTTGCCCTGAATGACTTCCTGGTGGCAGTTTTGGGTAGGTGAGTGCACAGGCAAGGAGGTATAAGAGGATCCACCAGAATGTCACGTAGAAGAATAATGGTTGCAGCCACAGCTCACATGATCTTAACACTTCCTCAAAACAAATCTTGCTTGAGAACAAAAGATTGCCTAGATTGCCTTTGAGATTTCTAACATTATCCTAAATACTGTCATTCTTACATGATGTCAGTCCTAAGCAGACCCATACCTTTTCTCCAACCCTTTGCCTATCCTAGGTGAGCACTGGCACATCATTTCCATAGTGACAATAACAGTGATCACAACTAACCTATTATGTCTAACAACAACATATTCTATAAATTATGGATGTCAGCACCCCCAGTTCCACCCCAGAAATAAGCCACGGCACTTCTGCAGCATTGAATGAATCCCTTTTTCTTCAAGGAACGATGTAGATGCCATTCTTGCCTAAAACTTAACTATAGTAATTCATGAAACAGATTGCCCAGAGAGGTTGTGGAATCTCCCTCACGGAGATATTCAAGAATGTCTGGATGCAATCCTGTTCCATGTGCTCTAGAACGACCCTCCCTGAGCTGGGAGGTTGGGCCAGGTTACTCATTGTGGTCCCTTCCAACCTCACCCATTCTGTGATTCTGTTATTCTGAATCTCACTGTGAAAACTTGGGTTTAGCCCATGAGTCTGGCCATGACTTTGGACACTTCTTTTTCTTTTTTAACATTAAGTCAAATAAAGAAAATCAGAATCTGTAAGTGTGCTGTGATGCTGGAAATCAGTAATGGGCCCAGAATAAAAATACGCTGATTCATTGTCTTTGACTATGTTTTTCATGAGTCACTGTCTCCTTCTCTAATGCAACACATGACTGCTTATATCTTAAAAAAGTAGTTAGCTAATGGAAGTATTGAAGTGGGGTTTGTGTTCTAATGAGTCCTGAATCCTTTAAAAGATCCTTCACCACCCCAGTGGTTAACTGGGAGCCTGTGGGCTCGATCTGTGTCTGGAGATAAGGGAGGCTTACTGGCATGCCATCAGTATGATTACTGAGTTTCTAGGGCGGTCAGAGCCCCCTAGAAGACTCTTACCAGTTAGATACACTTCTAAATTGGATGCATTTCTAAATACTGTTGCAGGGCTCGGCTCAGTCTTCTCTCTCAACACACTAAGTTGCTCAGAAACTCATATACATACACATCAGCTGTTTTACAGCAGAAGATACCAGTCTGAAGTAGAAGAGAATTTACAGAATTAGCAGGTTAAAAAGTTCAGCACGTCAATGTCAATTCAGCAAGCAGCTGCTATGAGTGTCACCTCCTCTGCGTTTGTAATCAGTGTTGGGATATATGCACATCTCAATCTGAAAATCAGATTTGTTTCCTGGTCTAGGAAAACCTCAGGCACTTTTGACCTACAAGTGCAAATGTTGGCACAAGTAAGTTTTTGTTGCGGAAATGCCACTCACATTAGAGCATCTTGGCGGCTGTAAATCTGTCATCCTGCAGCGCCTGTACTGGAAACAGCAGAACATCTGAGGTTAGATAATTAAACACAGTAATACAGAGATATCACCAAATTGGGATATTCATAGCATTTGGGAAAATATGATGACAGTTTACTTCGTGTAATTTTAGTGCTTTATGATAATTTTTTTTTTCAGAAATAAAGTGCATAGTTAAAATTATGTTTTCTACAGGAAATTAAAATTGTTCTGAAAAGATTTTAGCATTCGGGATCTTGATAGACTATTGTGCTATGTCTCAGAAGTCTCTGTGCTATTACACATGTAATTCTGATAGGGAGAATAAAAATGCATAGATATTCTCACTGCCCTTAGGCAATTTAGGTGTAACATGTGCTATATCATTCTTGCTATTTACTTTGTTACGTGCAACTTCCAGGCTCTTGGTTAATATGTTATCGATGCCTCATAAGTCGTTTAAGTTAGACTTTTATTCATGCTCTGTGGAATCCAGAAGAACAAGGTATTACATTTATGGTTGGGCTCATTGATCTTAAAGGTCTTTTCCTAAACAATTCTATGATTGTATGATTTTAATATTCATTACATGCTATTCTAAATTGGTATCAGGGAAGGTTTCTGATAAATAAAACTTCCAAATGGTTTTGATATATGTTTCTATTCTTAGCCAGTTTTCATAGAAGAATTTTTATAAAATGTGCAGGGTCATTTTTGCTGACCCTGCATATAAATATCCATGGGAAATTTGTCTTCTGTTTCCAATTTCTCTAGTTGAAGAGTTGACCTAACAAAACAAAACAAAACCATTATGCTGGAGATGAGATATCTTTCTTTCTGAATGCTAGCAGAAGTGATCACCTTATAGTTAGATATAGCGCAAATCTCCATTTGCTTCCAAAAGTTTCCTATCTACCTCTCAAATTTTTGTCAAATACTGCCACTTGCTGGTTTTATTCCATACCAGTAATTTATTTTTATAGCTTTTGCTTTGCTGAAGTACTAAAAAAACTTTGTAAAAGATCAAATAATTAATACTTTTATCTTTTGTTTTTCCAAAAATTCAGGTATAAGAAATATACACTCAAATCCTCTTCAGTTTAGTTTATATCTCCATTCTATCTTTTCATATAAAATCAGGAATTTGAGACATTTCAACATATCTTCAGATACCTGACAATGAAAATGCTTTGCATTGTCCTTAGCAGACACTGAAACATGGCCTAGTTTATTAATTAGAACTTTTTGGTCAATAATAACAATAACAGTGAAGAGGACCAGATTGACAAAATTGCTAATGAAGCATCATAGCAAAGTGTTTTCATTATAATATACCAGCACAGGGATCTAAAGATTAAACACATGTGATCTTTAATTTTCTAAAGGCCGAAACAAAACTTGAACTGGTTTTGAAAGCATATAATATTACCCTTTATTTCTGTTACATATGCAAAGGGAATGTCATGGGGTAGCTGGATGGCATGTCAGCAAGTTTAATAAATGCAATTATTAAAATTCATAAATGCTTGTTCATACATTTCTCAACTATCCAAGAAAGCTTAGACTATACTCAGATACATCGTTACTGAAACACCTTGTGCATCTTCATAGCCAGATCTGTCAGAGGGAATGTAACTTCTCTGACCATGGGCATTCGAGGGTTTATGATATCTGCTGGCACACCAAAGAAGATTGAGGATGTTGTCTCCACATACTCTCAAATCCTTCTTCCTCTCAGCTGGGATAGTGATGTTCTTGATATCTTTAAAAGCTGCTATTCTTCTTTCCTGAATATAAAATGAAATTCTGGAGGAAATTATTCCTTCACTGGTTCAGTTATAAAAAATGTTCTCTCCAAGTTCGAACAAGAGTGTGCCTAGCTCTGGAATGTGCTGGGTAACTTTATTTGCCTGGTGACTTGCAGACACCTGAAAAAGCAGTTAGTTCCTTTATAATAATAAATTCCTGTGACTGACAAAAAAAAGGGAAAAGGTTGTCTTCCAAATTATCTTTGAATCTTCACTTCAACCAGACTACCTGGTGCTAGTGAATGTGTTCAAGGAAAGATGCTTACTGTATCTTAAGTCAGCCAGTATAACTTACATTTGCCACATATTTCTGTTCTTTCAGCCAATGCGTTTTAATGTGTTCTCCCTTTCAAAGGGACAGTTTTTTACATGCAGGAAATGGACCTTGCCTACCCCTTATCTTTTATTTAGGAAAATAAACCACAAGCTTGGTTTTTCACTGACTGTGCAATAAGGATCTATTAGACCTAATTCCTTTGGTTTGATTCCACACAACTCTCACAGGTAACACAGTAGAGGTAAAACACTTATCAACCTGCACTGGCTAGTGAAGCCAGGCTTGAAAAATAAATCGCACAGGAGGATAACCTGTTTTTATCCTTCTGGCTTTTAAAATTATATGGTAAGAAAAATACTGAATAAAAAAATAATAGTAATAAGCCCTGCTTTGGCAAGCCACTTAAAATGTTGAGAAACATGGCCAGCCAACATACAGTGGAAGAGTTTGCCTGGGATGATAAAAGAAAATAAGAAAACTGCCCTGAAGAGGCTTTCCCAAAGGAAAATGTACTTGAACCAATGAGCTCCTGGTTTCCCACAGAGCAATTTTTCTCAATATCAGCATAGCGGGAAATTGGGTGTTATTAGTTTAATCCCTTGACTACACTGAGGAAATAGCTCACCCCAAAGAGATTCCAGGCTATGATTTGTTCTGCAGCTGTGCCCGGAGGCCTCGGAGGATCAGAGCCACTAGCCACATGTTTTACAATCATAAATAAAACCAAATGCCCTCTCTGAAGAGAGATGAATGCTGTGGGACTGTGCCCACTTCCCAGCTGGGTACTGGGTTGATCCTGGGCACCTTGAGCCCAGGGGCCTGGCTCTTGGTGTGCTGGGACAGTCTGGGAAGAGCAGAGCTGGTCCCTGGGCAGAGGGAGCTGCTGTGAGGAAGCCTAGGACCCCTGTGAGGGCAAGCAGACCTGCTTTAAAAAAACCTGCCTTTTCCAGCCTGGCTTCAGCCCATCCCCATCCCCACAGCCCTGCCCAGACATTCCAGGGCTGTGCTGGACACCGGTTCCCCCTGTGGGCCTAACCACAGGTTAAAATCCTGACCCATCCTTGGCTCATCCCAGTCCCCAGGGATGCGCTTGATGCCCTGGGCTGGCTGCCCTGTTCCTGGCTGGCAGGAGGGACAGGCCCTAGCCGTGGGCATACCAAATCCTAGGAAAGGTCCTGGAGGCAGTAGTGAACAAGTGCTATTCAACTCTACAGAGCAGCGTAGATGTTTTCTGTTCTTAATTTTAAATGAATGAGCATCATTAGGAGAAACATAGGCAGCAGATGGAGGGAAGATGCTTTCCTTCACAGCTGGTGCATGTGAGGTCCTGCCTGGAAGGACATATCCTGTTCTGCCTTACCAGATCAAAGGGGATGGCAAAAAGCTAGAAAGAGGAACACCAAGATGCCCAAGGGCCTTGAGTACATGACCTGTGAGCACAGACTGAGGGATCTGGGCTTATTTCATCTGGTGAAGTTTAGTTAAGGTTGTGATCCAACAGCAACCTGTGACACTTGGAAGAGAAACATTGATAAAGCAAAGCCTTTTTTTGCAGTGGCAGATGATATAATAGCAGTGATATAGGTGTAATGGTTGTAAATGGTAGTTTGAGAAATTTAGGTTAGATATTGTGCAAAAATATTTTCACTAGGATGGCAGTGTGGCACTGGCACAGGTTACATGGAAATGCTGGGAATCATCTTTCTGAGACATTCTCCAGACTTGATTAGACAAAGCCATGACTGCTATGAGAGATTGCTGGCAATAGTCCTTATCTCAGCAGGAGGCTGGCCAAGAGGCCTTCAGACATTCCCTCCAGCCATCATCTGTTTTTTTCATCACCTAACTTGCCCTTTGGCAATGACACCTCACTGTTAACAATAGCTGAGCCTGGGTGAACAGCTTGGGCAAGATGCCTCACAAGCCTTAAGGTTGAATCATTAGCAAATTCACCAACATGACACAATCTGGGACAGGAATGGTCTGCTCTATTCATTGTGACCTTAGCTTCCAGTGAAATGCAACAGTTTTCCTGGAGCAAAATCCATTTCCCATCGTTTGATTGGACTAATAGTTTAACAAAGGTCTTTAGAAAACCAGAAGTAATGCAATACTTTACAGGACACTTAGAAGAATATGTATATTTACATCTAGATGTTTGTGTTTAAAAATAATATACCAGAAAGATGTACTTTCTCAAACTTTCGGGTCGAATACCAAAGCACACCAAGAGGCAAGAGGGTGTGTTCAGCTAGGTTGTCTGAGGTTGAGGCTATCAACAGACCTCCCTTAATTCATCCACGCTTTCCAGGCTGATCAAAGTCAATAGGACTGTTCAACTAGAGTGAGCCAGCTCAGTCCTGTTCTCTCCCTCAGGGCACTTCCAATGTCCTCTAATTGCTCCCCGGATTTACTAATTTCTGTTTATCTTCCTCCTTTAGTCACCTTTGATGTTCTGTTGTTCGTTACAGAGTCTCTGGCTAGAATTAAGTAATTTTAGAGAGTAAGACAACCCTGTGAACGGGAATGCAGACAAATAAGTACTAAAAAGAGAACAAAGTAAAACAATGTTCTTTGCCCCAGGGGGCCAACTCCGAGTTACAATAGCAGTGAAATTGGGGATCTTGATTTCTAACTCAGGTTATTGTATCATGACCAAAATATCATATTTGCAGCCATGCTCTTTTCCTGTTGGCCCTTGAATTTATAATGACCCGCCAAGAAAGCAAAACAACCATTTCAGATGCAAGACTTAGATAAGAGTAAGCAAAATAGAGTGTGCTAAAGAAAGAAGTGGAGAAAAAAAAATCCACTACTAAAACCTGTAGTGATATGGGCACTTCTTACATGTAAATCAATGTAATGTACAATTCTCTTCATTTGCACAGACAGTAATCATATTCTCCACGATCCTTGTTGTACATGCTCCACTGGCCTCCACCCATCAGTTTGTCTCATCTCATCCACAAAATACACATTTGGCTGTTTTGGTTCCTTTCTCTCTTTTTGCACAGCTTGGAAAAACCAGAAATTATTCCCATCCAGTTCTGACTGAAAGTGGCAATATCTTTAAAATATGAGTTAAGGCTTTATTATTTATCCTTACCATTTGAAAGTTAGGCGGAAGAATTCTAGAAAATTAGCAAATTTTTTTTTTTTCCTACTGATTTTTCTGGTTTTCTTTGTTTTTCTTTCTTTACCAATTCTCATTCTATTCTCACTCTCATTTTCTAGCAGAACAACAGCCAAAAAAGATCTTAGGGAGTAATGAGCGCGAAAGAGACAGGGTTGTTTTTTGATTTTTAATTACTTTTTGTTTGTTTGTTTTATCAAAAAAACCCAAAATATCTGAAAACCCCAGTGCAATTAAGATGTCCTATTCTGTGGAGAAACAGACCAGAAGAGACCTTGTCCTCTTTAACAAGTGTCTATTAAGAAGCTGGCAGGCATTTTAGGACAAAATACTAGCCCTTAAATGGAAAAAAAAAATCCCTGTGTCATTTGTAAGACCAACATGAACAACATACTTCTAACATTTATTTGTAACTTTTTTCAGAGGCACCAGAATTAAAAGGACGCAGTCATTATTTCTCCATTTCAAGCTTCCTTTTAAAATTCTTCTTCAAGCTTTCCTTGCCCTTTCTCTTCAATGCACAAGGTTTTTAGGTCTTAGATTAAAAAACAGAACATCAGAAGGTGCTTGAGTGATTCCTAATTCCATTTCTATTTTTGAGTCATGGTGTTCATTTTATTTGACTGTTATAAATTTGTGTTACTGAAAAATACCAAGGAAGGTGAACCCTGTGGCACAGAAGCATAAGGGCTGCTCCTTTGTGTGAATGCAGGGGCCTGGAGCAGTTAGTGTTTGAGAGACTTGGAGCAGACAGCTGGAGTTACTTCTCAGAAAGGGTTTGAGGAGCCTCCTAGGACCAAGGGGCATAACTCAGAAAGCTGTTAGTTAGCTTGGAAGTAAGGACATGCTTGCAAGGAGCTCGTGAGAACACCTGAAAAATCCTTTTATTTCTCTTCTAGGTGTTTAAAAAATAAACCTCCTACTTTTGTTAAAACCTGTCTTTTTCTGTGTTTAAAATATTTTTGGTCTTCTTTTGGAAGAGAACACCTAGGCAGATTCTCCTCAAAGCCAGCTCAGGACCTTGCCACACTCACTTTTTGTAGTCCTGCTCATTAGTCATACTTTTGTCTTGACTGCAGTGAGATTTGGAGGAAGAGCCCTTGGAACACTGAAAACAGGTCATTTAATAGGTGAGTATTACAGTATATATTGTGAGCATATATGCTGCTATATGTTAGTATATAGTATTATAGGTAGCATATATACCTTTTTATTTTACCTTTTTTATTTTACCTTTTATCTATGTTTTATCTAAATTTACCATTTTTATTTTATCTTTTACCTATGGATTTGTTTGTCATACGTTATTTAAGTGTGTAACAGATTCCTTAAGAAATAGTGGGTGTATTCAAATTGCAGTTTGAAAAATCACAGTTTATCCAGGATTTTCAAAGGGAAGCATGTGAGAACAATGATTTCCCAAGGTGTTGATCATCTCTGTTCAGACAGCTGCTGATCATGTGTGGACAAGATGCACCATGGGATGGTTTTCATGATCCCTATCTACAGATGAGATCACCTGTGCAGTGCTAGCAGCCTCACCTGAGTCAGCACATCCAATGAGAGGTGCAACCTTTGCCATGAATATTGCTATCATTTCTTATTTACCCACCTACCCTGAAAGATTCCCTTTTCATGCCAGTCAGTTCAAAATGGCTTATAATTACACAGTCACAAAAGTTATGACTACAAAAACTTAGCAGTTCTGCTGATACTGCAGTATCTGTTTTTAGACATACCACATTCTGCTCTTAGTTTTAAGTATTTTGCATCAGCTGTCCTATAGTAAATGCAATTTCTTTAAAAATCATTCCTTTCTCTGTCCTGGAATGAATTCTTCTTCCAGACAGTATATTCCAGACCTTCCTCCTAGGATAGAAATTCAGCTCAAGTAATTTTCAGAAATTGTCCTCACCTTTATTCTGATAAGCACAGACGGTGCAAATGAGAAAGAGTGGAATAACTGGAAGGGAATTTCAGAAGATAATTTTTTTTTAAAGGACCATATAACTAAGCAGGTGAGAATCAGAGAAATTGGCACCTGACAGAAATAAGTTTCTCCTGAATAGGCTTGAATTGGTTAAATTTGCTGCTATTACTGTTGCCATGCCATTTTCCAGGGAGGTGCAGCAAAACTAGATTTTATTGTGAACGTTTCTTTTTGTAGTTTAGTGAAAGTGCTAGTGAAATAAAGATAAAACTCTTTCTTGGTCCAAGAAGTATAACGTAGAAAGGCTCTCCATCTTTTCTTAGGAAACATAAAGTTTTGGGGTATCAGCATTTTTAATCAGATATTAACTCTACATATGTGTCTGGGTACATAGACATGAGAGGTAAATAGGTATCATGTCTTGTGTAGTCAGAAGAGCTGAAATATGTATTTTAGTAATAAAGATTAGATATTATTCATATCTGAGCAAGACCTTACTTCTATCTAGGCCTGAGCATGTTGGTGGAGGTGTTAACAATGATCTGCTTAAATATGAATGTGGCTCACACATCTTAGGCATCCCTCTGGGCAGTATCTCAGGGCTCTAAGGCATGATTGTGGATTTTGTGAAGCAGCACATTCCACAATTTAAGATTACAGGCACATGTGCACACATTAGTCTTTCGTGTTGATGTTACAAGAAAAAAATTACATCTTCAGTTTCATGCATATAGAGAATTACCTCTTCAGGAAAAATTTCTCAAGCGAGGACAACGTGGTCCATACAGAAAATGATCTCTGTCTGAAAATCTGTTTTCATTTTGTTAACATTTCCTTAATGTGTAAATCCAGTAATGACTTGCACACTTCCGTTCTCTCATTATATAAGCCATGGTCAGTGAAGAACTGAATAAAAGCAATTCCATATGTTATAAGGGTCAGTGAATAGCTCATTCCTTATAAGCCACATTATTTCCTAGCTGCATACTGCTCAGATACCATTGAATTTAACACGTTTACTTATATTAATGAAGTAACAAACCCATTTAAAAATAACCACAGCCAGTTCATAATCACCACAAAAATGGAAAAAAAACATACTGCTTCTTATATTGTTCCTATTATAAGTAATGGCTGGATATAAATTTATGCCTCATTTTCATACCAAATTACCACGGAAAAGGATCTAAACTAGAAGTGTTCTCTAAATCATAGTTTGAAGCAGTCAGTGCTGCTGCCACCCCAGTGAGGTCTTTGCTGCAGCTGCTGCTCTCCCAGAAGCTGCTGCAGGTATTGCTGCCTCTGGGACCACTCAGTGCCAGCAGCCTCAGAGCTACGGGTGAGGGAATAGCAGGACAAGCATCACCAGAGGAGCCAGAAGCAACGGAAGCCCTCATATGAGGCTACAAGATCTGACAAAGAAGATAACCTGGCTCAAGGTTCTGTCCTTCAGGGGGATACTCACTTTCTTTAAGTGTCAAATGGAAAGTGGGTGCTTGAGCAAAATAACAGGTACCCACAAGTCCAGGTCATGTAAGATACAGTGTGTTTCAGGGCTGAAGAAAGAAACTTCATCAGTCACCCCCACAGCATGGTTAGTTGCTCCTCAGACATGTGCTCAATGTCAGTGTGTGCAGCCCCAATGTTTGGTGTGCAGTAGGAGACAGAATATCGGCGTTTTTTCAGTGAAGCAGTCTGACTTTTCAGTGTTGAGAGTTTCCTATTTTCAGATCGCAAAAGTAGGACACATCTAAAGCTGATTTAAGGTTAAAGCTTCTCTCATCAGCCTGAATCATGTAGCAAAAGTAGCAAAACCTTTGTACATGGAAGAGTCCAGGGCATATGCAAAAAGAAGGAGTAAGTGCAAGTGCCAATAGGTGAATATCAGAAAAACAAAATTACTTCTGAAAAACATCCACTTGGCATGCCTTTGGCATCCTCTGGACCCACCATACTCTGCATTCTTTTCCTTCTTGAAAGAGCTGTCCTTTATCCCATCATGAGTGCTCCTATCTTTTTTTTGCTACTTGCTCCATTTTATATACCTGCATTTTTGATGGTCTGACTGTGCTGTTTCTTTTGCTTCTTACTGACCCTGTTTACTTGTTCTGCAGCTTCTTTTTTTCTGTTTTGATCTTTTCCCAGACAGTTTGGCTGATCATGCTTTTTGGAGGCATTTGCAAGAGGAGTGATTTTCAATGTATGGTCAGTGAATCTGGAGAATCCCCAAATTATTCCTAATCATTCACGAGAGGTAGTTAAGAAAATCAAGTCTACTGTCAGCTGGGTTAAATGTTCTGCTTAGAGATCAATTTCAATCCATTGAGAAAAGTGTCTGTAATGAAAACTCTTGCTCTAGACTTAGATCTGGTTTTCTCCACAAAAAGTGTTGAATGAATAATTGATTGCACATGCTCCATTCCACATCTTCCCCACTGCTTTTTGAGGAAGTAAAACTCTATATATAGTAATGACAAGACAGAGATTAAAGTTATTTGTGCATACAGTTTCTGCCATCGTTTTTGTCTTTTTGGTGCTACTGAGACACATAATCCCATTACTGATTTTAAATAACAAAACCAGAAATGACCAAAGATGAGAGGATTGATCAGTATAGAATTGATATATTGTACATAAAGAACTTGATTATATGATGCACTAAACAGAAAGGCAAGGTTAGAGATTGCTTAAGAGATAACAGACATTGTTTTGATCTATTCCAAAACTTGATCAAAATGTAGCAGTTGGTCACAGGTTTAAGAGCTGTCAGTGAATGATCAAGAGAAAGCAAAATGTAATACAAGGATGTAGCGACATGTAAAGTATTTCTGGGCAATAGGAACAAAGAGATCTAGTGTTATTTATGAAGACATTGCTTGGGATACTGGGCACAGGAGGCTCAAGAAGGATTAAGTCCACAAGCACAGAGAACAGCCTGTTGATCAGAGCAATGGAAAAATGGTCTTATGAGACCAGAGGAGTTGGCTCATATCCTTTGGCAAAAGGATTTCTCAGAAGAAATACTGATGTTGGCAGGAGACAAGCAGGGAGTGGCATCAACTACTTCACTGCTCATCTGACTACTGATGTAGAGAGCATGATGCCTTTATGTACTCTGCATCGTACCAGCCCACTGGTCATCTGAGATTAGAAACACAGCTATCCTCCAAAATGTTCACTCTTTTCATCTGTTCACCCCTTGCAGTTTCTCATTATTTTTGTAAGCTTTGCTGTTGTGTTGTGGTTTCGTTGGGTTTTTTTTTCCCCATAAAAAGTCTCACAGTAGGAGGTATCAAGTTCTAATACGAAAAGCTTCTATGGCTGTACATGATCATAGTGCCATAAGGTTAAGAAAACAGATCATATATGAATGATCAAGAATAAAATTTTATATGTGATGCTGAAGAAGATCAGATTTTCTGAAATGTTCCCCGTCTTACCTACAAAAACATTTGTATAACATTGTGTATACACACAGATTATCTTCCTCTTTCTTGCAGAAGTCTCTGTAGTTGACTGCACGGCTTTTCCTCCCTTTCTGCTCTGCACTCTGCTGTGCAAAGTGTCCTGGACCCTCCTTACATTTCCCATTCCCTCAGCAGTAGACCAGCCTTTGCTAGGGGCAGAGAGACAGTCTAGAGTTTGTATTGGTGCTCCTGTCTTGGTCATTTAGGATGATCTCTAAGGAATGCAATTAAGAGGAATGGCATGCAGGGATAATGCATAGCATTAATTATTGATACCACTGCATAATGCTGGACTTAATATATGCTCAATACAGGAACCCAAGCATATGGTAAAGTCGTAATTATGCTTATAAATCAATTAATTACCAATTCCCTGTGTAGTTACTCGTTTGTTTTCAAGGAAGACGTTTTTAATTAGGTTGTATAACACTGATAGTGGAATCTAAGCCAGTTATTAAGTCACTGCAGGGGTAACATGGGTTACATCATGGTGCAGAATATGGCACGTGACAGATGTATGGATGGTCTCAGTTCCTGTCATAGGCAGTGATGATCAGAGGTGGTGGCTGACTGTTGTCATTCAACTCTTCAGCTGACTGGTTCTAAAAGCAGCTTGAGGCCTTAGTGCAGATCAGAAGAAAGGGAAAAAGCACTGGCTTACTCCTCATTTCTGAGTCTAGGAACTGATTATCAATGTATTTAAATATATGGTGAACAATACTTCAGTCACATTATTTGGGCCAAGAAAATACTATTCAATTTATTTCTAGGAAGTCCCGAAATGTTAGAACAAATTCCTTGTGCTTACGCATTTATGGAGAGTGGGAAGAGCATCACTGAAGAGCCATCCTGTGAGCAGAATTTGAGGAATCAACAGCCAAGTCTTCTTGTTAAAAAAGGTCTCGGAGGATTTCTTTGTTGTAATGCCATGAATGAAATAAAGTGAAAATGCTGCAAGTGATCATAGAACCACTGTGCTACAAATGTGGCAACACATTTTTTTATTTATTTAGAGTAAGATGTGTTAACATCCAGCATGACAAAATTTGTACAAAGTTCACAATTTAAAAATGAAGTATCACAGCAACTTGTGATTCCACACATTTATAGCAAAATTAAAATGTCAACAAATCCATGCCGTGTAGTACAAAAATAAATCAAACTTCAGTTCCACAGAGAGCACAATAAATAGTTTATACAAAATTCTGTCTTAATAAATGATTACTTAAATTAACTTAGAAATGAATATGAACAATAAGTTATAATAAATAAACTCTGATGACTCACAATAATTTCATATGAAAGGTCAGCATTCTAATATGTGACACTTTTGTGATCCCTATATAATAGTCACAGATAACTTTTGATTTGATATTATGTACCAACATTAGATGAGCAGCAGATTTGTGCTTAAAATCCCTTTCCATTGTACATAGGTGATAACAATAAGAATCCAAAACTGATACTATCTATTACTCTACTGAAAGCATTACTATATTGGCAAAGAAGCTGCAGACACAATGCAGTGGAAAAATGCATATGCCATTATGAACAATGAAAGCCCTAAAAGGAGGCTAGGGCAAAAGTACAATATATATGGCAGAAGGTGAACAACAAGCACCTTGCTTCAGCTCTCAAAAAGGCAATTCTGAGCATGGCAGCTACAACTAATAGCACAACAGAAAAAGGGCACTGTACAGATAAGATACTGCAGAGCCCCAAAGTAATTACATAATCTTTTCCCAGCTAGTTATTAAAGTCCTCGTGGAAAACTGTAAGCTTTTGTACAGTGAATAGTATAAAGTGCCGCTGGGATATACATATATTTATACATATATATATATACCGAGGTTGAGTATTGTATCAGAATATTTGTTGTGAGATCCCTGTAGTCTCCCTTAGCAATATTACTGGATTGGCCATAATGGCTTCCACTATAATTTGTTCAGGTTTAGTGTCACAAGGCTAATGACACAAGAAATTGCACACCTCCGTATGGATATATAGGGCAAGGTAAGTGCAAATAGTCAACTGGCACATTGTGGGGACAATGACCCTGTAAGTCCTGTTCTGCTAAAAATATTTTATTTTTTACAAAACCCATCTTTTTCATAACAAAATTTTAAAGTACTTTTGTACTTTCTGCATAACATCAAGACATGGAAGGAAAAGATATGCTATCAAATTTAAATAAATTCAACATCTGTAAAACACAACACATCACCAAATTTACTACTTAAAAAAGAAAAATGTAGTAATAAAAAGTGGTCTTATGCATACATATAGTGCAGTCATTTTGAAGAAAACAATCAAATCTTGAAGGTACAAATAAGTTTTACCTTAAAATGATCCTGTTTAAAGCAAAAAAAGTGCTGAAGTATATTTAATTACATTAAAAATTTGATTGCATTCATTTTTGCAATAGGTAATAGTAGAACAAATACAAAGCATATGTGAATGCTGCAGTAATGATTGTTCTCCAACAAAAAGCAAAACATAAATATTAAAATGTTAAAAATGGGATCAAATGTTTGGCAAAGCAAAAGGAAAAATCTTTACTGAACTGCATTCCTACTACAGACAGCAATGAATGCAGTTCAGTAACTCTAATAGACACAGACCATTTGTATTTATCCCAAAATTAAAGATGTGAAAAGGCAATATTAACTTTTAAATATTGTCCTCCATCTTGAATTGAAACCACAGAATTTCTGAAAGATGAACTACATTGCTATAACAGATAGTTCAGAGGGGCACTAGCAGTCCGGTAGAAATAAGAGAATGTTGGCTCCAAAGTTTATTTGAAAACAAAAGCTGAAATCTTCACGTTGTCCACCTCTGATATAGTTCTTTTCATAATGGAAGTTCCCATATTCATACCATGTAATGCTTAGAAGTTAATAAAAAAGTGCTGTTTAAGCTGCTTTGAATCTTCTGTCAAGTTTCCATGGCTTGATGTTGTCTTACAATAAATTACCCATTTTGTAACTTACATCTAATCCATGCCATTTTCTTGGAATTCAAAAAACCTCATTTTATTGCCCCCACCACACACCATCCTTCAAAAACAAAAGTCACATAATATTTTCAAGCATTGTTCAAAAATAAAGCATTTTTGCAACCAATTCTTGCTATGAAACAATATGCACACAAAATGTATTTCTTAAATCCCATAAAATCCTCCAACATGAGGCAAAATGATAGTGTTTAAAAAGTGGCTGCAGACTGCAACATTGTCATTCAAAGCTGTTTTTTTTTGTCCATTTCAGTTCAAAATACTAAAACATTTAATCACTAAAGCATTAAAAAGAATTTACACTCTATTTATTTTGATCAGCTTACCTCTTCAGAAATATATATACCCCAAAAATGTGCATACATTAGCAGCTATAAACATTACATGGCATATCACACTATGTCAGCTTATATGAAAACGTACAAAATGTGAATGTATTCAAAAAACTATTCTGCAGTTACTATCTTTAAAGCAAGACATAAAATCATTATGAAGTCTTGTAAGCATAACACTGTTTCAAACAGAAATAAATATATAACACTTTCTGGTAAATTACAGCAGCAAAAAACAAGAGGCATCCTTTTTTTAAGCAAGATTTTCATCACTATAGCAGCTGTTCAGACCTGAATTCCTCTCACAGCCTGCTTTATATTTTCCAGTAGGGCTTTATTTTCTGGACTCTGATAACGATCTTGATTTGTATACATGTCCGTCAAAGTGGTCACGTAAGCATCAAAATTTTGTTCATTGATTGGTTCCTACGAGATATTAAATAGTAGTTCATATACAACTTTTATTTTCTTAATCGTATATTCATTTAAGCATAACATATTAGCAAGGCATATTGCCACCATTTTTATAATATTTAAAATGCCTATTTAGTTCTTACTTAATTTTACAGGATACACTGGAACAGGCCCTCCATGTCTGTTAGCAGTTAAATGTATCTCTATGGTTTCAGTGCTGTTACCACAAATATCCAACTGGTTGATGAAACATAAACATAAAAAAAGGTATCTATTGTATGAGGTGAACTGAAGATCGCCAAACTCCTTAACTTGTGCTCTTAATCACTTACCATATGTGGCAGCTGGATATTAGCTAGACTATGAATTAAAGACTGGCTTAAATTGGCCAATTCATGAAGAAGAGACTCATTTTGCTGTTCAATTACTTTGTTCTCCTCTTCTATTGTCTTCAGGTTGCTCTCCATTGTGGTAATCTAAAATGGACAAATTTGTGTACAATGTAATATAAGGCAAACCGGTACAAAGCATGCACTCTTTGACGGGAGAGAGAACAGAAATACCAGGGAAAGGAGGAAAGGTCTATTCATTCATGCTTAAAAAGGTTTTGCTTGAGTCTGCAGTTCTTATCGTCACTAAGGCTTTTTTTACTCCCACTGTATGTTGTATAACTTTAACAGCTTGTCTTTTCAATACTGGTAATAGTGAGTGAATGAACTTGGATTTCATTCCACTCCTTTACAGCCTTTCTTGTACAGTCAAAAGGCATTAAGAAGGACCTTAGTTCTGCAAGTTCACCCATGCAGTTGAACTCCTATAAGCTAATCTCAGGGACATTCTGCAGTAAGTCATCCTTTTCTTGTATTTTCAGCTACACATATATCTCGTTAATTAAGCATGCACATCTCCTTGCTGCCAGTGTCTAGCTCTTTGTAAGTATAATTTGACCCTGTGCAAATTCACAGGGCTGCTTTTGAAAGCTGAACAACTGCATGTTATTGCAATGTATGTACAAATTCAGAAAGTTTTCCAATACATAAAATGACTTGTAAAACTATAGAAACTGAAGAATATTTGCACATAGCCCTGTGGTATGTACAGGTGAAAACAACTGAGACTGTGCTCTGCCTGTGTTACCAGGTGACCAGACACATTAGCTGTGACCTTGCATGGTGCCCTGCTTGAGCTAAAAGCATTGCTGAGAGGTAGCTTCCTTGAGCTTGTGGAGAGCACTGTGCTAATGGAGCTACAAGGATTTCAGATGAGCACTGGCTTATGTCCAGCTCATCAAGAGCACATGCAGAGCTCACTCACATCTGTCTGCACTTTCCTCTGTAGCCCTGTCCTTACTTTCCACATGGGGTGATAACTGTTAACATCTATTACAGGAGTGTACAGTATGCTCTGTGTGTGTATGTAGGTTAAAATATGCATTGAAAAGAAAAAAGAAGCCAGTGAAGTGGAAAAAATGCCAAAGAACACAAGGTTTTGAATTCTCAAAATGAGGTTTATCCATTTCTACACTGGCCTACAGAGTGAGCTATGGGAAGAACTGATACAATTAAAATGCTGATGGGAAGGTCAGAGGTTTATGCAGTAGCAACAGGTAGAAGGTTATAGGTTCTTCAGTGCATATTAACTTGACCATGGGTGAGTAAATTTTTGGAAATTGGTGGCACAGTCCGGTAGTTAGAGGTATCAAGTTTTATTTTGGATGTAAAGTTTCAGTCTGCTTATGGAAATACATGCAATCCGTTGATAGAAATAACTTTGAAAAGTGATGTGTCTACATGAACAGTCTCTAAGTATCTCTTGCTTTGACTACAGGTGCAGTTAATCCAAGTTGCCAGTATTGTAGCGATTCGGTTTTGTCACAATTAATTGATTCTGAGCTATTTGCACAAAAAATAATAGTAGGAAAAATAATTTCTTCAGCTTTGAACCTGGACACACATCCTCTTGTCTTATTTCGCTTTCAGCTTTTTTATATTGGGGGGAAAGGCTGTATCCAAATGCAAAACATCTTTCATAGGGGCTTGTTACAGTCAAGTCATGCTCCAAATTCTACCCTAAAATGTTTTTTTGTATTACAGACCAGAGTGAGTAGTCTGATGCCACTGAAAGCTCAGTTCAACATGGCATACTGCAGCCACCTCACACTAACTTCATCAGGAGCTGGCATTCTACAGATTTTCTATCTAGCTGAGCACTACAACTTGAATAGATCTTTTTTTGCTTTTTTCATGAGATGCTGAGAATCTGCAGTACAGTGGCAGCTGATCAGCATATCTCACCACTTCACTTAGTATTCATCTGTAAGTATCTTAAGAAAACTGGCATATTCAATTATTGTATTTGTTTGCTTAAAGGCTGAAATTTCCCTCCCCACATTTTACCCTAAAACTAAGAAATGTTTACTTGTATGTATTCTGAAAATAGGATAATGTGTTGTTTGTATGAGATCGACAACTATTGCAGATGTTTTCCTCCCCTCTCCCCTCTGTGTTTCTGCTCCTCTCATATTTGCACATTAAATTTGAACAAATTTACTCGAAAATCTTAGATTAAAAATACTTTCTCCAAAGTCTTAAGCAAAAAGGCAGCTGAGTAAAGGAGAGTCTCACAAATGCTCCAACTAAGAAAAAGGCTTGACATTTCACTTTATTAAATAGAAAAATTCTACATGGAAGAATTTCCTGTTCCTGTCATATGAAAAACCTTCACTGGCACTTATAATCATATGGGTTACAAATCTGTATCAAACAAGACTGTTGCTACTTCTGGTGTTCACATAACTTCCACTATTTTCCCACTGCACATTCCTCATCTGTCAAGTCTTACTGAGATCTGAGTTGCACAATGATTTTCTAAAGATTTATCAGCAAACATTTTGTTATGTCCAATACAATTTTACTGTTGCAGATAAAGGGGACTGTTGACTTTGATCCTCTTAATAGTTTGATAATGACTGTGATGTAACTCTCTATGTGTTGTAAATGTAAATTGCTTTTCTTCAGGAGAGTGTATGAATTTAAAACTAAGGTGTCTGAATTTTTTTGTGAAGTTTAATTCAGTTGGGATTCTCTGCAAGGCCTTAGTAGCTAGTTGGGTAAGAACAGGTAAGTATTAGACCAGATTATCCATAGATTGTGGAATTTCTACTATAGGAAGTAAAGAACAGGTTAGACAAGCACCTGTCAGGATTGCCTTAGGAAGATCTTAGGTGGTAAGTGACTAGTGGACAAAATAATGTTTTCATGGTCTCTTGTACCCCTCCTTTTTAAAATCCCATTGATCATTTTAATGACAGTATGTGTTGCTGCCAGTCGTTGTACCCTTTTTTAAAATCTGCTGCACTGAAGTGTGAAAAGCATCCTTTTAACTTGATGGTAAAAATCAGCAGCTGGGCTTTCCTTTACCAAGAACATGCAATGTTCCCACAAAGTGCCTAATCTGATTTCTAAGACTATGCAATGGCACTGGTTTGAAGTACGAAAGCTGGAACTGAGACCACTAAAGTATGGCTTTTGTACTCATTTCAGATCAAAGCTTGATGTGAAATGCCTAGGTAAATCTTTGAAACTCAATACATGTTTATGCCTGTGATATTGTTATCATGGCTTTATTTTATTTTTCAATTCATCTGGCCAAATATAAAATTAAAAGTGCATTAAATTATTGACAACTGGTGCATTTACCTAATGTACACATAACAGCCAAACTGCTGCACATTTTTTAAAAACTCAGCTGTATCAGTCTGTATGTGAATAGCATCTGCAGTGTATTAAGCAGAAGAAAACAAGGCAATTGGAAGCTGCCAGATTCAAAACTTATGACCAAATTTTGCAAGAGTAAATATATGCAATTTTCCTGCCATTCATTATTCTTCTTGCTGTATATTCTTGCAGATTTTGTCCTCATTACCCTACAGTTATATTTGGTCACATCAGGAAACTGTGTAAACCATGAGTCAAATCCTATGAAGGCTGAATAATGACATCAGTGCTCTGAATGCAGGCATAAAGTAGAAGTGAGGTTTCAGTATCAATCTGGCTAAGGTTTAGAAGTCAAATGAAAACCAAGTTGAAGACGTAGATCCTGCCTTGCATTTACGAGTATGCAAGAGGAGGAGGAGAATAGACACGGTGCCCATCTCCACAAGCAGCAGACAAAGAAGTAACAGAGGATGGTTTACTCTGTTTCCATTGAGATCATTTGGATGACTATGATCATGGGACTAAATACTGACAAATGTTGACTGTGATGAATTTCACTGTTGGTGTCCATGTTCAAATAATCTGAAGATACAAGCACCACAGTCTATGATGGACACTGAAAAATTCTAGGGAAATTCAACTGATTTTCTTCTTTTGCTTTTTCCATCCAGTGTTAGGACTGCTGAATAATGGGGTTTTAGATAATAGTCTTAATGTTAGGTTTTCTGCTGTTTTTTCCCCCCAACAAATTTATGTGTAATGAAAAAAGAATTAAGCTGGATCTCTGGAACCACTACTGCTGCCAAGGGCTGCACTTAGGGTATCACATGATGAAGTGTAACAGGTGTTCACTTCTCTATCTAAATTTCCTCTTTAAGATACGGCAAAACCCATGTTGTTCATCTGGGCTCCTTCACCTTGTAACTTATGTTAATGACCATGTTTCACACAGTATTTTAACTGCTATTAGAAAGGCATAGCTTTATCAAGGGGAAATACCAAGCCAACCATGGCAGGTCATGCTTTGCCATTATTTTAAAGAATATATTTTGCTGAGTTATTTTTGTTTTTTTTAATGCTGGTAATTGGTGTGGAAATTGCATAATGAACACTGTTTTCAGATTTATAAGTAGCAAATTATGGATAGATATCTTAATATATAAGAAACATAAAAGGAAACAATATATTTCCTATATTTATTTTAATCAGTCATATAGAAAAAGCAGCTTGAATTTAGGGCTTCATAAAACTGTTACCTGAGTTCTGAGTTTAATCATATCAGCTTCCATCTGGGAGTTGGATTCATTTAGTTCTTTGATTTCTTCATCTAACTGTTTAATTTCTTCATCATTTTCTATACCTGTGTGACATAAAAATAAAAGGGGTGTTAAAATAATTAAGGTTTAAATCAGAGTTCAGTGAATTAATTATTTCCATATTTGAAAATAAATTTATTTCAAGCAAAAAAGAAAAAGGAAGCATTTTTCAAACTTTTATTCTAAAGTTAAAAAGAAGTATTTTCCACTACTTTCCCTTTTTAAATTGCAGTCATTCTCCACTGAAAGTGTTGAAAATGCCTAGAGGATCAAAAGGACCTTTAACTTTATATACACTCATTTCACTTTATATTACAAGAAATGCACCTGCAGCAACAAATTTCATTCCACTGTCATACGTAATTTATTTAAAGAGTGTGTCCACTTGCAGATCTTCTGAAGGAAACAAAAAAACCTTAACATGCTAATCTCTTCATATCACAGCATTATCAAAACAACCTGTAACTTGTGTTGATACTGGGGGTTGCCCTCACCCAGGTGCAGCACTTTGCCCTTGGTCTTGTTAAACCTCATGAGATTCCCATGGGCCACTTCTCGAGCTCGTCCAGGTCCCTCTGGATGGCATCCTGTCCTTCAGGTGTGTCACTGCACCACTCAGCTTGGTGTCATCTGCAATTTGCTGAGGGTGCACCTGATCCCTTCCTCCATGTCATTAATGATGATATTAATTACACTGGTTCCAATATGGACTCCTGAGGGACACCACAGTGATGTCCATCGGGACACTGAGCCATTGACCACTACCCTCTGGATGTGACAATCCAACCAATTCCTTATTCACCTAACACTGCACTCATCAAATGCATCTCTCTCCAGTTCAGAGAGAAGGATTTTGTGGGAGACTATAGCTATAGCTTTACAGAAGTCCAGGTAAGTGACATATGCAGCCCTTTCCTTGTCCACTGACATAGTCATCCCATCATAGAAGGCCACTGGGTTGCTCAGGCAGGCCATGTGTCCAAGTAGCCAAAATATCCACATATTACTCCTTAAGGCATTCTTCCTGGGCATGGCAGATACAGTTTTCAACACTACCCAGGTTGTAGAGAAAATAACTCCCAGATCTTGCACTCCCTGGTTACAAGCTCTTGAACAAAGACAGCCACTGCTTTCCCCAGCTGCGCTGGCCATGTGGGCAGAGGTGCCTCCTGCACTGCGTTCAGATGCTCTGTGGCTCTAAACGCAGTTAACACCAGCAGTTAAGAAGGCATGCACTGTCACAGACTTGAGTGACTACATAGTTTTCCAAGCAAACTCAGGACTTGGGCACCTCCCAGACAAGTCTTTTGCATATTCCTTACTTGAACTGAAGCACCTATGTTTTGCTTTCACTGCACTTCAACTACCAGGGTACTATACTGACTTTCATCCAAGGTACTTTCATCATCTTCCCTGCAACTCAAGGTTCCCAGGAAGAATTACAGATTACTGGAGCTGAAATGGCACAAAGCCATCTCCATCTGCCAGAGGTTACAGAGCCATAGGTCCAAATGAATTCACAGGAACTCAGAGGGAATTGACGTTCCGGAAATAAACCCTTTTTCTCTTCTGAATTCTGCAACAATATAAGACTAACTATCTACCTTTGATGAATGAAATGTGAACCAGCAAACTATAATGGTATATTCTACTTTGAAATATTTTAGAGTTTTAGATTTATATACACATAACTCAGTCTGACTGCTCTACTCCTGGCTCAGGTTTCCAGAGCATAAAACCTGGTTTCACTTCTACTGACAGTGAATTCCCAATTTATACAGAGTGGATTTATACATGTAGGAGAAAAGGCAGTAGAGTAATGATAACTTTAGTTTACAGAGAATTAGTATTTAAGAAGGTAATGATTAAAAATTTACCATTACTGGCCCGCTGCTTTATTGTTAGCATTTGTTCTCCAGACAGCTTTGCTTTCTTCATTGCTGAAGTAGCTCTGGGGCATCCTGATAAACTGTGAACAGTAAGGAGCCTGTTAATTTTGACAGGTCATTGAACAGAAATCTGTAAACCAAACCTGTAATAAAAACAGTATCAGAGACATAGCTTATCTTCACTGCCTAGCATTGAAAGAGTGCACTAGTCTGAAAAAGAAAAGGACTTACCAGTAGTGATTTCATTGTTTTGTTTTTTCTTCCAAATTCTTTTTGCATAGACAGTTAAAATAAAAGTCAGATATACAGTCCAATTTTCTTAAGACAAAATACTTCTAATAAAATACTTTATTTTAAAAGCAATTATTGTGTTAATACTCCCACTTGAATTTACATGTCCCTGCTCTGAACTTCCACCCTTTTTTGATTCAAATGTTCAAACACGGAACTGAATGATAGGAGAAGAGGACATGAGCTACCTCTCACATGCAAATGACTAGCTCTCATAAACTGTGCTTTTCTTTGTGATACTGTGAATATCACCTACTGAGCTGACTAAATTGCTGTTTTCTAAATTTTTTCTTAAAATGGCAGTAACTATGTGTTGGCTTTTTTTTTGGAGCCCAAGGAAAGTCATTCCAATAAAAATGACATTGTCTTTATGGGGGATATACATGTCTTATAATGCATATTTGTTACATTTATGGATGTACATTCAGTTATCTCCTCTCTCATGCTGCAAAAATATTAAGCTTTTTAATTACATTGTTCAAAACAGTTTGACAGCAAATGCAGTCTTAGCAGGCTTTATTGTAAAAAATAAAAATAATGATCAAAGAGTGCTCACTATCTAACAAATAATGGTACACACCAAACTACCTCCTTTTTCCAAAATCGTATCTTTAATGTAGTTGCACTACCACAGATAAGAGAAAATACATATTAAATCTAATTTAATGATGGAAAACTATAATCTTACTCTGAGGAAGCTTTAGCTTTAGTGAAGGGAATTTGGAAGCTCGCTAAACAATTTCCTGTTGCCTCAACATTTCAGTTTTCATAGCCATGGAAACTGAGTAACATCATGCACTTCTCACTGCATACAGGCACATTTATGTTTCCTCTCCAGATGCAAAGGAAGACTTTTTTTTACAATTTTTAATTGTGCAAATCAGATTCAAATCTAATACTCAAATAATCACTCTGTAATATGGAGGAAAGTGGTGTCTTTGATTAAAAGCAACTCCTAAAGTAAAGAGACAACTTTCTTCTAAATAAAGTCCTCTAATTTACATATAGTGAATGATTATTGAAAATGTTTCTCTGAAAAGCCTGCTATCAAGTACAGTAATACAAAAAAGGATTGCTCTTAGAAAAATGTATAAAAATTTTTTTTTCTCAGCAAAAGAATCCGTGTTCAACATTTTCTACAGCTTTGTGACTAAGAAGATGTATAATAAAGCAATACTAGTAGTATCAAGAAATAGCATGACCTAGTAGCTTTTAGCTGTAGCTTAGTTGGTAGGATGCCAAATTACTGTTCCAAGGTCTGCTATGGACTCAGCGTGTGACTGTAAACAACTGTCCTCTTGAAGTGTCAGAGGGAGCCTTGAAGACGATTAAGGAGGAGAGGATTTGGCATTTTGGGAAAAAATGCTGGCACAGAGAAAGAAATGACATAAGAGTATATGGGAAGTTTCTGCATCATTTAACTGACTTCATTTTTGTAATCTTTCAGTTGATTTAATGAATTGTCTCATATTTTGTCCTCACTCTTTTTCAGAACAAGTTAGCATCACTGGGCATTGTAACAACTGCATTAGTTTACTCTCATCTTGTTCTGTAGCCTTTTCCTCTCCAAAAGTCTTGACTGATGACAGCATAGAGAACCCCTCAAAATAAAATCAGCCTTCAAACAGCCTATAAGTACAGCATTCAAACAGACCAACAAGAAACCTGGATGTTAGAACAGCACACCTGAGAGCACAGAAAAATAATCAAACAAACAAAAAAAATTGTTCAGAAGTATTAGAAATCTACTGTGAGATTCAGTGTGCCTAAATCCAAATTTTGGTGCCAAGGACCCAATCTTATTCCCAGGCCATGGTTCTATACACCAAGTTTTCAGAACTGCCTAAACCTGTAGATACCTTTTCAGCTTGTCTGGAAGGTTACCTCTCCACTGGTATGCCCAGGGTGCTCCAAGGCGCGCTCTCACCCTGAGGCCCCAGGTACAAGGTTCCATATGTGCATTACTAAGCTTTCCTATTCCACAAAAAGGGGTGGTCACATTCTGGCTGCCTAACAGCAACTGCCTGTGGCCCATTGCCATTGGAGAGAGATCGATTGCTGGGGTAGGCATGTTTGGAGCACCTATAGCTCGGCTGCAATTCAGGCACCCTGGCACCAGATGCCTTCTGCCTAAACCGAACCACAGAGATCTGGGTGCTGTGCTCCATCCCTGCTGCTGGAACTGTTGGAGAGTCCTTCTGTATGGATTATCTACCTTCTTCCGGAGGCACACAGATGAATCATGAGTTAGTGAGGGGAAAGGCAAGGAGCTGCCTGTTTTTGGGGCATACTAGTGAGGATGCAGAAGGCTTCCACATTCTGTAGCCAGATTAGTTTTGTTCTAACCCACTGGTGATGTAATACAATATGCACAGACAAAGGAGGGCTTTGACCAAAATGGGTTTCTTGAAATGCATCTGCATGCCTAAGCCACAAGCTTCCTCTTTTTGCTTCCCCAGTCCTTCTATGCATGGCTTTAACATGTGCATCATGCACCTCTGTGACTACCTTTAGCTTGTTATGTGTCCGTCCTTAGAAGAGGCTATGAATGAACAGATGGTCCTAAATTTTCCAGTGGCTTTATGCAATTCAAGAAAGTGTTCAAACTCCTAAAGGTATCCTGCTCACCATGGAGGAAGATGCCAAAGCCCGACCATGCCACTGACTTCCTCTGCAGATCTTTTCTGGCAAATCTGTCTCTTCATTAATTGTATATTGTATTGTAAGCAGATTAGCTCACTTCCCTGGGCCAGGCCCTTTCAGTGAAGCAGATACCAAGTTAGTAGCCTAAATTAGAGTATTGAATTTTGCTACAGTTTGTTTAACATGTCTAAATTCTTCAAAAATGAGTTTGTCAAATATAGCAGTGTGCATCCTTTTTGCTTTGCTCTGTTCTTAATTAAGTTACCTAAAACTGTTTTAAGTAATTAAAAAAGTAAATTAGGACTTTTAGAATAAGCTTCCACTCTGCAAGGACATTCAACCTCTTCCATTTTATCTTATTGATTATGTTTACTTCTACTGAAAGCAACTGCTCTTTGTCTGATTTGAGAACAACCAAGAGAAGTCAGGATATACGGAAAGATGAAAAGGAAGGTCAAGTCAGTGTTGCACCAAAAGTGGGCTATTGTACAGAGGCTGAACCCTGTGGAGGTGTAAAGTTAACCAAAAAGCTTGAATTGAGGTCCCAGTGAGACTGAGAGCTGCCTGAGATTTCTAGAAGACTGTGGGGTAGAAGGAGACAGAACGAGACAGAAAATAGTAGATATGATTTTTTTTCCTGTGACTGGCAAACAAAAGAATACAAGCGAAAGCTATTTCAGTGCTTTAAGAGTTATGCAAAAATATGCTTTAAATATCTCAAAAATGAAAAAAAGACCACGAGAAATATCTAGGTAGTAGTTTTGTTACGGATAATACTTATCCTCGCATTAAGTATGGTATGAAGCTGTGTCACGGGAGGTTTAGGTTGGATATTAGGAAAAGGTTCTTCACCCAGAGGGTGGTTGGGCACTGGAACAGGGTCCCCAGGGAAGTCGTCACAGCACCAAGCCTAACAGAGCTCAAGAAGCATTTGGACAATGCTCTCAGGCACATGGTATGATTCTTGGGGCTGGACTTTGATGATCCTTGTGGGTGCCTTCCAATTCAGAATACTCTATGATTAAGTTCGAAGCCTTTACAGTTGATGTTTGTCATAGGTTTTCAAACTTTACACTGACTTTTACATAATTCTGCAGCTTAATCATTCCAGCAAAAAACTAGTAAAATTAATCACAGTTATCTCACTTGCTCCTGCCATTATTCTCATACACATGAGAAATTATATGAAAATATAAACATAGTTGAGTATTCTGTCCATAATAAAAATGAGTTAGACTTTCTAACAGCATTGCTGGAGTACTGCTGTAATGAATTTAGTATAAACGTACCAAGCCATGAATTATCTCTGTCAGACTCTGGATGCCACAGGGCTTGAAGCTACAGCATTTTGATGGGACTGTGAGAAGCACCAGCACCCAACTCCTGGGTCCCTCTGAATTTCTGATCCACCAAGAGCTGTGAGTCTCTGCTCTATCAACAACCAGATGACCACCAGCACCTTATTTTGTTGGGATGCAATGTGTCTTGGCTCTTGATGAATTTCTATTGTTGGGCTTAATCTCTAATTTGAGAAAGAAAAGTATGGTCTGGCACATCATCCTAGAAAACCACCCTCTGCCACAACTTAAAAAATACTATAAAGACTATATGGTGATTGTATCTATTAGAGTTAAACATAATGTGAAGAATGAATTTTCTTTCTGGTTTAGCACTGTGGTTATCTTAATGCAACCAGTGCCTTGCCATATATTCAGTGGATTTGAAAAGAGGGTGAAATGTGTTCAAAAATAAAATGAAAATTAGGGGGGGAAAAAAAGTTTTAAAGGGGCATTTAGGTAGTGTTCAGTGCACATTTACTGGGAAATTAAAAAACAAATAAATGTGGGCTAAAATCCTGAACTGCTTCAAGAATGTAACTGCATTGTCTTCAGGGATGCAAACAACAGAGGCCACCAGAGTGGAGGATCATTGACCAAGTGGACCAATGGTCTGGGTGACCGATTCTAGTTATCTGGGTTCCAGCTGTGTGTTAAATACATTTCTTTGCTCAGCAGACAGATGCAGTTTAGTCCCTCTTGAAGCTGAAGAAATTGCACTTGGCTCATCAAGTGGAGAAAACACTTTCCAAACAGAGAAGTAGGGATATGGGAAAGGAGTAGGTAAAGGTCAAATAAAACACAACTTTTATATTTGGTATGTCAAGTGTTGAAGTTTACAAAGAAAGAAATAACAAGGCGTAAAGAAACCAGAGCCTCAACCTGGAGTACCCGAAAAGCATCCTAAGGACAAACTTTATAAACCCTGCAAGATGTTTATAGATTCACTACCACAGCAATTTTTCAAAAAGAAAATGAAACACTTCTCCTGTTTATTAAAAATAGCATTGTCTATAGACTAGAGGAAAGAACAAGTCACTTTCAAGGGACCTCTTTTAACCAGAGATACATTCAAAACAAGTCCCAGATGTAAATCCTTTTGAAATTCAGGGAAATACAGATCACAGTGAGAATGACTGTTTTATTTTGTTAATGGCTGAAACCTTACTTTTACTACGAAGCTCCTCAACTATTTGCTAATGTTTGAAGTTCAAGTTAAGAGATCAAACTCAGTGATCAAAGTAGCCCATTCCTTGGTTTAATATTAAATCCATGAACTACTCTTTTTTTTCTGTGTTGAAGGGTATCAGCTTTAGCGATTTCCTTATTCCCATGAGTAAATTCTGCTACACACCTTAAAGGATGAAATACTCTATGCACAGCTCCAGCAGAGATAAAAGGAACCCTCCCTAAACCAGCACTCAGTTTTATTTACATTCAAGGGTGATTGGCTTTTCCCCAGGTTTTTACTGAGATGTGAAGCAAAGGGAATCCAGGAGAGAGGTTTTGCAAACAAGGTAGTTTTGTTTGCATGGAGATTGCTGTGACTCATAGAGGAATCTCTTCTCCCCACTGGCCACACAACTCCAATTGTCTTTGTGTGGTGTTGGGTGTCAGAAAAAAAAAATCATCTGTTCCGCTCAGTTTCAGAATTCTTCACTAGAAAAAAAAGATTTTTATTAATGTGGCCCTTGTTTCCAGGCTAAAGCCTTTTGTTTGTTTAGTTGGTTGGCTGGTTGGGGTTTTTTGTTTTGTTTTGGGTTTTTAGGGTGCATTTACAACTCACACAGGAATGCTTGGGGTAAAAAACTTCAATTTTTAATCAGGAGGGAAATCTAATACTAAATACTAAATACTAATACTACAAATACTAAAAGTTTGCTGTAATGTGGAAAGTGACAGCTCTGAATTCAAGTTGCTTTCCAAAGCTGCTGAGGAAAGGAGCTGAGATTTTATTCTGTTTAAATAAATCTTCGCATTGCCTTCAGATGTAAGAAAAATTAAACCACTACCTAAATGGTCATAAAAAAATATAGTCATTATGATTAAAACAAAATGCAAGCTTTTCAAAATTATTTTAATGATATTTGATCATTGTTTCAGAACGACCTTCTGGAAAGAAATATGTTCTTATTTTAGCGGGGGAGGGTTGAATTAGCATTAAAATCTGGTAAGTCAGGCACCAAATGGACAATGAGAGAGTGAATGGCCACCCAGAAGAAGAGAAGGTATTTGGGGTTTTTTTATTGGAGATTTAAAAGGTAAGATAGCATTATGGCTTAATTATGCCTGTCCCTCATAACAAAAGAACAAAGCATGCATCAGGTAAGAAAAAAAAAAATAGAAATTATGCAGCATTGTTAACATGGCAAAGCTGAGAGAAAAGGCCCTGAGAGCAGACTCAATTTGAAAGGAAGCCCCCTGGGGCATAAATATACACCATACACCAGAAAAGGGATTAATGAATATTGAAATGCTGGAACTTTAAGAGCACTGCCAAAGTTGCCCTTCAGCTGGGCACAGTAGTCCCTTGGCAAATTGACATCATATTTAGTTAACTGAAGCTGCTTAGTCAGCAAAAAGGCTTTGTGGGTGGGCTTCTCACATGTGTTAACGAGCTTTGACCTGTATCATCCCTGAAGAGGGAAGGAGGTTTGGCTCTTGCCCAATGTGCAACAATTGTTCAAAAACCTCTCATTTATTCTTTGGTGAGTGAGTACCCACTGCAGCACATTACATGACTTACAGATTGCCCCAGCACTGAGCCATGCACTTAATGGGGAACAACTGAGTGCCCCAGGAGCTGGGGGCTGGCTTCTGCAAAGCTTATCGGCCTCTCCTGTCTGGTGACTGCCCACAACAGGACAGATGACCTCAAGACCAGTGTATATACTGGGCTGTTGAATAGGGCATGTATTGTGAAGGAGAAAGGTAGAGACTTCCCTGTATTTAAATAGGTAAGGTGCATGTTTAGCTACACACCTCTGATTAGTGCTCTTACGCAGCTCAAAATTTCAAGTGATCTATTTAGTGACCAAGTCCAGCTCACTCTGGCACTTCAAAAGAAGCACAATTTCTCTAAATGCTTGTATAGACAGCAAAGAGTAAAGGTACTTCAAGAGGAAAATTCATCCCTCCCGAAATCTAAAAAGTCATCCTGTATTCCCTGCTTTTTTATGGGCTATGTCTGGAATGAGGACAAGCAGACTTACAACCAGACAGCTTCTGCTAAGTGCCTGAAATCAAGGAGGTGTCACATTGCAAGCACCTGTACAATTGCTGTCTGCTGCAATTTGTCAGGTCTGCTCAGCAAAATGATTTTTCTTGTTTATATTGTGCAGTCTGCTTTTTCTAATATGGATTTCATATTATTTTCTCTGTGACTTTCCCAAGGTAAGTAAACCTCTTAAGTCCCTTTAGATTAGCTTACTATTAAGAGCCTTCCAGTTTAACAGACAGTACATCTGATTAAAATACTATTCTGTCCTTCTTCCAGCTTGTAATGAAAAGAGCTGGCAGAACTACCTACAGTCAAAGGGCCTGACTCTTTCAACAACCAGGTTCTGCATTTAGTCACTCCTAACTTTTGCCAAATTTTAACTGATCTGATTGAAATCTTCAATAGTAACTGTCTAGCCAGGCTATTTTTTTTCCAAATGTCATCAGAAAAATATTTCTATTTCTTACAATATACTTCTATACCACTGTTTTGTCCATATACATTGTTTTGTCCCTACTGAGCGGAACAAAAAAGTCCAAATGATTCAGTGAATAGCTCTAACTGTCCATGAATTGGAGCAAGAGACATTTCATGGGGTGTTGCTCTGAGTTTAGAGATGCATTCTGCTGTCCTCATGAAAACAAAAGTAGATTAGGCAGAGCTATAAGTCTCTGACAGACTGTCCCTTGGACATGCTAAGTGGATGTGAGTTAGTGTTTAGTGCCAGACCCTCCATGTACTTTGTGTGTATGAGAACTGGGAGCCTTCCCTGCCACCAGCCCTGTTCAGAGCTGCAGGGCTTGGAGCAGAAGAATGCTTGCTGGAAGCAATGCCTGAGACTGCCTGTCCTGTTCTGCCAGTGCACCAACTACCTCAAATGCTGGGGACTGAGAAGCTCAGAAGTAAGAAGACTGAACAGGAGCCACAGGGACAGAGAAGGGAAAAGGGGCAGAACACAAAAGCAGGAGAGAAGGAGGATGGGAAGAGAAAGGTGTTGAAAAGTAGTTTAGGAAGACCCTTTTCCTTTAAGCTTATGGGTCAAGACAAAATTACTAAGTAAAATAATCCTTTTCACTGTAGGACCCACCTCACAGATTTTAATTTTTTTTTCTTTATGTATATTATCATTACATTTAATTGCCACATTTCTTTCCTTGTCTTCTTGTAAATGTCAATGCACTTCTATGCCTGTCATCTTTTAATTATGTAATCATGATGATGCTTATCATTGTCAGTTGTAGCTGCTGTTAAATGCAGTGAATTTGGTTAGTTCTTCTATACTCTTAATGATGTATGATGTTCTCCTGCTGAATTGCAATGTACAGCTTATAGGAAAAGCTAGGAGATGGTAAACAGCAAAATAAATCAATGGCAGGGAGGGGACAGGCAGATTAAAACCAAATAAACAAACAAACACCCTAAACAATTGAAAAAGCCTATCAGAGAAAAAGTAAAACAATGAGAACTAAGAGTGAATTAATTTTGACACAAATGTGGCACTCTGTCAACTTACTGTTGCAACAAATAAAAGCATGGATAAGAGTTGACCTGACAAGAGACCTGGCTAGAAATAGATGCAATCAAATACTTTAATGCACTGCATATTAAAAGCTTCTTACAAATCTGGAGTTTGACAGTATTTATGTTTCATAAATAGAAAAAAAAATAGATTTCTATCTGCAGAGTTTTTACCATTTTCAGTGTACAGCACAGGAACACCTTTCAAAAGATATTGCTAAACACAGACTCCTGACAAATAGGGTATTTTGGAAGTTTAGAGCACCTTGAGAATTCATCTGGCAGTTTGGATTCATTGTGTTTTAAAGGATGCTTGCAATTGGCTTAACTGCAAGCTTCTGGGTCTGCTCAAAACCAAAAGAGAAGTGGACCAGAGATGGAAAAGTGGGCAAATACCCATTGGGAATGACAAGGCTGTTGCCGGGGGATGTAGAGATGCAGTTGGAATAGCAAAAGCTCAGTTGAAATTGAAACTGGCCAGAAATGTAAAAAACTCCAAGAAATGGTTCTTTAGGTACACAGAGAGCAAGTGGAAACAGAAGGAAAATATTGGCCCACTGTTATTCGGGAGATGTGAATTAGTCACCAACAATGCAGAGAGGGCAGAGGTTCTTGACACTTCCTTCACCTCTGTCTTTACCAACACTGTTGGGCCCCAGGCCTTGGGAACAAAATTCCAGGTTGATGCAAACACAGACTGACCATCACTGATGGAAGAGTTGCAAGTAAACTGTCACAGGAGCTTGACGCTACAAATCCATGGGCCCTGACGTTGCCCCCCAAGGGTGTGAGGAGTGCGGGCTGATGTTGTTGTGAGGCTTTCATAATCTTTGAGAAGTTGTGGAGATAAGGGGATACCCCAAAAAACTGGAAGAAAGATAGTGACAACCCCACCTACAAGAAGAGCTGAAAGGAAGATCTACAGGCTTATCAGCCTTATTTTAGTCTTTTTAATTGGTGAAGCTGAGAAATGCTGCTGTTAAGACAGGATGTGACTTCAGGCAAATATTGAAAGCTCTACAACAATTTAGGAGCAAATTTGTAGCCACTAGCCTGTGTTTTGTAAAGCATCTGTGTTACAGAGCTTCTGCCTCTTTGGGGCATTCACCCACCTCAGACAAATGCTGGAGTGAGATGCTGTTCTATGGACACAGGTTCAAGCTGCAGCCCTGAGCACCAGGAGGTTTGACTGTAGGTGGTATTTGCAAATCTTCCCTTCAGAAGCTGAGGTTGATCACAGAGGGCTTTTATGCAGTGTCTATTTCTAGCAAAGCATATTTCATGAGAAAAAGGATCTGCATATGAAAAATCTACATCTCCAACCTTCTTCCTCCACATTTGTCATCTCCTAAATGCTTTGAATGTTAGACAACTTAAAAGTCCTCTGAGGATCCATGTAAGTGTAGGTATCAGCCAGCTTCCAGAAAGCAGTTGCAGAGGGCAGCTCCTGTCTAGAGGTTTTTTGGGGTTTTTTTGTCTTTTCCTCTTTTCATAATTTGTCTGTTCCCATGCTCAGCAATGCAGTTGTGCAACTCAGAGCTATGACCAACCTAGAATTTTTGGAGGAAACAGCACTGACAGTGCTCCTTCATCTCAGGACATGTGTGTGTGGTAATAGCTGAGCTGAGTAAACTGCTGCCTGTGGGCTTTCTGACAGCCTTACCATTAACTAAACCTTCCTATGCATAAAGTGGACAGCCTGTAACAAGTGTCGTATGTAATCATCTCCCATAACGACTTGGTAATTTCTACATACATACCTTCAGAAGGGAAAAGGCAGTGGATTATGTCTATTGCTTCCTCCCAGCACATCTAGACATTTTGCAAACACAGTGGCATGCCCTTGCTGCTCAAATACAAATCCTGTTCTGTAAACTTTTTTATGGATCTTGGAGTCCTACTGTCCTCAGCAAGGATACAGGTTTACTAGAGAAAAATCACCTGTCTCTACACTTTCATCTCTATTTAGCATTAGCTTGTTAATGGGAAAAATACTTATAATTTGATCATCCCTTGTATATTACAGCTCTACTAACATGTTTTTGTACAGGCTTTGGCTGGAATAGAGTTCATTTTCTTCAGAGTAGTTACTATGAAGCTGTGTTTTGGAGTTGTGCTGGAAATAGCGTGGATAATTCACGGGTGTTTTCCTTACTGCTGAGGAATGCTCATGCAGAGTCAAGGCCTTTTCTGCTTCTCACCCCACCCCACCACTGATGAGGCTGTAGGTGCACAAATTGGGAGCTGGGTGGGGACACAGCTGGGACAGATGATCCCAATTGACCCAAGGGATATCCCACAACATATGGCATTGTTCTCAATATACGGAGTTTAGGGAAGAAGAAGGAGGAGACATTTGGAGTGATGGTGCTTGTCTTCCCAAGACACCATTACCCAAGCCCTGCTCTCCTGGACATGGCAGAACACCTGACTGCCCATTGGAAGCAGTAAATTAATTCCTTGTTTTGTGCTGCTTGTGAGTGTGGCTTTTGTTTTTCCTATTAATCTCAACCCACAAATTTTCTCACTTTCACACTTCAGATTCTCTCCCCCAGCCTGCTGGAAGTGAACAAGCAACGCTGTGGGGCTGTGGTCCTGACTAGGGTTAAACCACAACAGTTTTCCATAGTAAAAGGAATTTAAAAGCTACATTAAGGCATTTGAAATGGGTGAACACTGATGTAAATAAAAGTGAGCTAAAGATAGGAGCAAGAACACTGTTTTAGATCTGAAAAGGCATTTCTGCAGGTAATTTCCACTGAAGTCAGCACAAGCACATTTCCTCTTCTGTGCAAAGGAGCAGGGTTACTAAATCCAAGTATATTCTGAGAAAGTCCCCACTGATCACAGTACTCGAAATGGTGCCATCCACAAAAATCTTAAATCAAATATGGGGATGTAAGGGTCTGTTCAAGAACTAAACTGAAAAGCTACAGTATAATAAGCAATTTACATTTCATTATAACCTATTTATCTATCTACTGACTCCATGCTTACATGCCTTCCAATTCATTTTCATATTGCTGATAGGTCACCTAACTTCACACTGGCCTCTCTTCCTAGGAGAGGCTCCTTTTTGAAGCACAGCACACTTAATCCTATGCTTCAAGTCCCTCCTGATAACTCTCTGTTTCAATTCTTTCCTAATGCAAACTCTTCGACAAAATAAAACTATTCACAGAAGTTTCTGCAAACAGGCAATGAAATGTTAAGAACCAGAAACCTTTGTTGGTACCTTTGATCATAGGGTAGGATTCAAAATTCATTGAAATTTATGACGTTTTTGATTGGCTACTAAATTCTGCTTCAGAAGCGTGAATGTAGGAATACGCATATATTTAAATTCCAGACTACATACCAGTTGGAGAAGGTTTTTATTGATTTACCAGCACTTCTGGATCATCTCCAGTGTCCACTGATACCAGTGCAATGACTTCATGTGTACAATGTCAACAGCAGCTCTAAGAAATCTTTACCTCTCAAAAACATCTTTCCTGATATCTATTTGATAAATTCAACAGTTGGCATCATTTTCACAAGCCAGTCAGCCGTTCAATTCCAGAACATTACAGCTGTTTTAATAACAGGATATTAATAGCTATCTACAAATGGCAGAATATAAAAATCTCGGAGAAGACATAAAGGGCAACCAACATGAAATTTTTATATTTTTATATATATATATTGTTTTTTATATATATGCATAGAAAAGTCTGCTGATAGAAAAATATTTGCATAGGACAGCAGCAAGGTGTACTGGCAAAAATTAAGACATTAACTACTCCTTCCTCAGGAGCTTTTACTGACTCAGTTAAAGGCCACAGCCCTGTTTTCCCCCCGTGCATGCTGAACACAGCTCTATCTGCAAAAGAATGTCTGTAAGTCTGGTCTCACTGTGTAACAGGCATAGCATTACTCCTCTGGAGAAGGTGAGAATGTGAGATGTACAGCCATGGCTGTATAGCAAAATGTTATTAGTGGTAGAAGATAAGGCCACAGTCTGTTAGAATGGATACACTGAAAGCCAGGGAATATTTCATCCTTATGTAAGAAAATGGGTAGTCTGTAATCTAGGTGGGATTAANACAGATGATCCCAATTGACCCAAGGGATATCCCACAACATATGGCATTGTTCTCAGTATACGGAGTTTAGGGAAGAAGAAGGAGGAAGGGGGAGACATTTGGAGTGATGGTGCTTGTCTTCCCAAGACACCATTACCCAAGCCCTGCTCTCCTGGACATGGCAGAACACCTGACTGCCCATTGGAAGCAGTAAATTAATTCCTTGTTTTGTGCTGCTTGTGAGTGTGGCTTTTGTTTTTCCTATTAATCTCAACCCACAAATTTTCTCACTTTCACACTTCAGATTCTCTCCCCCAGCCTGCTGGAAGTGAACAAGCAACGCTGTGGGGCTGTGGTCCTGACTAGGGTTAAACCACAACAGTTTTCCATAGTAAAAGGAATTTAAAAGCTACATTAAGGCATTTGAAATGGGTGAACACTGATGTAAATAAAAGTGAGCTAAAGATAGGAGCAAGAACACTGTTTTAGATCTGAAAAGGCATTTCTGCAGGTAATTTCCACTGAAGTCAGCACAAGCACATTTCCTCTTCTGTGCAAAGGAGCAGGGTTACTAAATCCAAGTATATTCTGAGAAAGTCCCCACTGATCACAGTACTCGAAATGGTGCCATCCACAAAAATCTTAAATCAAATATGGGGATGTAAGGGTCTGTTCAAGAACTAAACTGAAAAGCTACAGTATAATAAGCAATTTACATTTCATTATAACCTATTTATCTATCTACTGACTCCATGCTTACATGCCTTCCAATTCATTTTCATATTGCTGATAGGTCACCTAACTTCACACTGGCCTCTCTTCCTAGGAGAGGCTCCTTTTTGAAGCACAGCACACTTAATCCTATGCTTCAAGTCCCTCCTGATAACTCTCTGTTTCAATTCTTTCCTAATGCAAACTCTTCGACAAAATAAAACTATTCACAGAAGTTTCTGCAAACAGGCAATGAAATGTTAAGAACCAGAAACCTTTGTTGGTACCTTTGATCATAGGGTAGGATTCAAAATTCATTGAAATTTATGACGTTTTTGATTGGCTACTAAATTCTGCTTCAGAAGCGTGAATGTAGGAATACGCATATATTTAAATTCCAGACTACATACCAGTTGGAGAAGGTTTTTATTGATTTACCAGCACTTCTGGATCATCTCCAGTGTCCACTGATACCAGTGCAATGACTTCATGTGTACAATGTCAACAGCAGCTCTAAGAAATCTTTACCTCTCAAAAACATCTTTCCTGATATCTATTTGATAAATTCAACAGTTGGCATCATTTTCACAAGCCAGTCAGCCGTTCAATTCCAGAACATTACAGCTGTTTTAATAACAGGATATTAATAGCTATCTACAAATGGCAGAATATAAAAATCTCGGAGAAGACATAAAGGGCAACCAACATGAAATTTTTATATTTTTATATATATAATATGTTTTTTATATATATGCATAGAAAAGTCTGCTGATAGAAAAATATTTGCATAGGACAGCAGCAAGGTGTACTGGCAAAAATTAAGACATTAACTACTCCTTCCTCAGGAGCTTTTACTGACTCAGTTAAAGGCCACAGCCCTGTTTTCCCCCCGTGCATGCTGAACACAGCTCTATCTGCAAAAGAATGTCTGTAAGTCTGGTCTCACTGTGTAACAGGCATAGCATTACTCCTCTGGAGAAGGTGAGAATGTGAGATGTACAGCCATGGCTGTATAGCAAAATGTTATTAGTGGTAGAAGATAAGGCCACAGTCTGTTAGAATGGATACACTGAAAGCCAGGGAATATTTCATCCTTATGTAAGAAAATGGGTAGTCTGTAATCTAGGTGGGATTAACCTCCAGATTATGGCACCTGGGTTTAAATGTCTGCATGGGAACTATGTGTCAAAGCTGTCATGGAGCTGTGGGGCCCGTTCATTTAACAAGACCAGCACCCTTGTAGATCCCCTGCTAGGCACATTCAGCTCTCAGCTGTCATAATCAAAGAATGGAGTGTCTCACAAGTCTTCAGTCATTTTGGCCAACCCAGCGTGGCCATACTGCATGCTCCAAGAACACTTCAAATGGCACAAAGTACCTATTTGCAGGCAGGGGAAACCCACTCCCTCTTGACACAATCAGTGACATTTATGGTACAACTGATTAAAGTGTCTACTTCACTGAAGTGGACAATTCTCCAGGATCCATTGATCCTGGAAGTAGAGTAAATGCAGCCTACATCTCGTACAAGCAGATTCTTAAGGTAGGTGAAATGTTCTGAAGTTCAATCCTACACGTAGGGTTTGGTTCAGTTGTCCATATACAGGCATGAAATGCCACTGGAGAAGATACATCACTAAGGCTGATAAATATTACACTGGACCTACCTTTCTGAGCAGCAGCTGGAGGCCACATAAGTAACCCTAAGGCACCTAAAGTGGTTCCATGTGCTTTCTTTTTGTGTGAGCAAATGAACCAAGCATTTTTAACAGCCTTAAGAATTCTACAAGAACTAATAATATTTTTAAAATAATATGGCTTGTTATTAACGTTGCCATTGCTTATGGAAGCATCAAGAAGTTGTTCAATTTGCTCACAACTCAGAACACTGGACCTTTGTTACATCAAGATAATTAAGTAGGATCAATTTACTTCATCAGTCTTTTTAAGAAACCTTTCATCTTGTGGTACTCTCCTCTAACAGTGGACCTTTTTGCCCAAAACCTGATCTTACAAGGTAAACCATTTAAATGTCTCTGCTTCTACTTAAGATAGTGGTACTGAAAAACACACATGGCTGCTCTGCAGCTAAATGTCATATTTAGGTTACTCCATTAGGGGTTTTTTTCATGAAAGCACTCCTTAAAAAAAAAAAATCTCTAACCACAATTTGACCTTCAAACTGTTAAACCAGTACATTTCTTTTAGAAGTTAGTTATTCTTGTTGTTGCATGAATTTTCTCCTTGAGACTGTAAGTACTATGTGAATACTCCCTGCAAGCAATCTCCCAGTAATTATATTGTACCTTTTAACTAAAGGTAAAACCATTTCAAAATTTTAATGACAGATCTCTCTGAGTTAAATGTTACACCATTATGAAGAATGTTAAACTGAAATGCGAACACTAATACTGATATTTTACTAAAAGTCAGAAACTTAAATCCTCATGTGGTATCTGCACAAATGGTCAGAGTTTTGCACCTCCTACTTCCTAAAGCCTCTGAGAGATGCAGGCTGTGTAATACGTTTGACTACTCAGGTAACACCTCAGGTCACAGACCAGAATCCCTTCATGGCAGGTACCATAAAACACTGACTAGAAAAACAACTCTTAGCCTAAACAATAAATAGGAACTATGTGCACAAAGTCTGGGAGGTTGAAGTAAGGGTAGGGCTTCTGAGTGAAGCTACAAAGGATTGTCAAAGAAAGAATCAAAGGAAATAGTTACAGGCAAGAAAAGAAAGAAGTACACTTTTCACCTCTGTATCTAGAACTGACTACAAAACAAGATCAAATTGGTTTAGCTAACTAAAGGGTACAGAAGTTCAACTGAGGTCTGCCTGGAGAGGGTGACAAATTAGGGACATCAACTTGACATATTTGAAGTAACAGAGTTTTATATTAGCGATTATATAATAAGAAATTTGCTCTGCATTATACTCATTTTCAGGCCTAGATTCCCAGCCAGAGCTCCAAAAAATCCTTGTTTCTTCATAATCTAATGTCTAAAATGGCAGCAAGTTTTATCCCTAAGAGACTGGCCACTTTCTTCTGCTTTTACAAGCTATGAAAAATGTTATCATCGAAGCTCTCTTACTTTTGCCAAGTTTATGAAAAATCAAGCTTTGTATTTCTTTTGTCAAATATTTACATTCCATTAGTTTTAAATACTGTTCTGTATTCTACATATATTGTTTTAAACAAATGTGCATTACCAAATGAATAAAAGTACTTTGGTTTTATGGAACTCCTTCCTAAAATTCTTCAGTTCCATGCTCTGATGTTTGAGAATCAAGAATGTGTTTGACATCTCTGAAAATCAGGGGAACTCAGATATGTCTTACAAAGTCTGCCCCAAGGTAATTTGTCCAGAAATATCCAATAAAGCAATACGAAACTTACAGTTACTGTCACTCATGTTTTTTTCCCCTAAAATTTTCTGTATCTTATACATTCAAATTCAGGTCTGTATCTGCAAGGGCTTGCATCAAAAATAACTTGTGTGTCTGGATTTCCAGTTACCTACAAATACACGTAAGCAGATTATTTTTTGAAGTAATAATGCAATTCAAAAGGAACAGAGAAATGCTATGACAAAAAGCTGTATTTTAAATCTGATTGAAATAGTAACCATAAGTGAAAAACATAAGTCACAGTTACTCACCTACGATGAGTAAGAAAACTACCACTGACATGTCCTGAGCCATCACATCCTGGTGTTGGACATGACATTCCTTCCGTCTTCACTGACTTCCAAGAGAACTGTGAGCCATTTAGGTACCCATCCTTTTGCCTTTTGGCAGCAAGAGGACACCCTGATGCACTGCGATGGGAAGCGTATTTTCCAGTTATATGACCCTGACCATCACAGCCAGGAACTGGACATCTGGATAGCAGATAGATGAGATAAACTTTATTGTCTTGACATTATACCTGGTAGCCTCTATAACGAAGTCTAAATAACACTGACATGAAAAGGAAATAATAATCCTACACTGTGGTGGCAAAAGTAGTCAAGATAACCCGTAGTGGGTAAAATTACAAGCAGAACTTTACAATTTGAAGAAAAAGAAGTTCTTTGATAAATTCTAAAGAGACTAGCCAGTAGACTCAGTCACAACTGTTGACATTATGCCATTGCAACAAAAGGACTGAGATCTGTATTTGAATTGCAGATGTTTATCACAGTAAACATCACAGTGGAATTGAAGTGTTTGCCACTGAGCTCTGACCAGCAGCAAAATTGCTCATAAAACCCCTATAAGCATAAAAGACTACTTAGTATAATCCTTGGTACATTTTATTTATAGGTATGGAACCCAAAGAAGACTTGTCTGAAGTCATGAAAACGTCACGTATACACAGTTAGTTATGATGTGATCAGAGCACCTCATTAGAAATGCTGAGCTCCTTTAACCACTCTTTTAATAGGAGTGATTATATTGAACTATGTGCTACAGCCCAGAGACCAGTGAAGGCAGTTCTGTATCCATCTGATGGTTTTCTTTAATTGGGAATCCCCCCACACATTTGCCCTGTATTCTGCTACAAACCAAATAACCGAGGTTAGAAGGAACAGATTAGAATCTTCAAAGTGAAATGTTTAAAGAAAATCATGGTAGATTTTTCTTTAGTGTGTTGCTACATAACGTCTAAACTGAAGGGCAATTACTTCACTGTTTGTGAACTAAAATACTGCTGCAGCTCTCCACTGAGGATCTGGTCCTGCATAGACTAAGCAGTCACTAAGTCTACCATGTTCAGTGGCCACTGATATCAGACTGCCTTGCAAGAAGAAACCAAGACCTATAGGTACGCATTTGTTTCTCTTGCAAACTGCATGAACAACCAGATTTGTTGCAGCAGTCTCATATAAACACTCAATTCCATAACTACCTTTATTTAGCATGTATGATTTGCCTGTAGTATGCAAATATGTTTAAGGGGCATTCAGGAGATAAAGATCTAAGTAATTTTTTAATATAATGTGAAAATGAAAAATTTTAAATTATTTCTAAATTATAGCAGATTGTATCCTTGACTATTGCTGTATTCTTTGCTGAAAAAAGCACAGATACTAGACTTGCTCGTAGAAATCGATGTGGTCATCTGCTCTTGGATAACTATCACACAATAACATTTATGACTTAAAAAAACCTGAAGATATGTATGACCTTATAAAACACACGAAGGCCCTTTGACAATATTTGTTCTCACCTAATTGGCTCTTGGTCTTCTTTGTCTTCCTTGCTTTGTGCTATCCTGATTCCACTTTTCTTTGCTCGCGGACAGCCTGAAAGACTGTGTGAAAGAAAACATTTTAGAATGCAATTTTTCATTCTTGGGTACACTTTACAGGAATACGCTTTCTATCTGAGAAACTGGCAGAACAGGCAATCCTGTCCAGTTTCCACAATCAAAGTTCAGGTGGGTTAAATGAGAGCTGCAGCAGCCACCACAAGGGGGAATCCGCGCGTGTGGGTTTGTGATGCACGACAGGACTGCTGGCGCTGTGCAGACCTCATGCACAGGAACTCCCCGAGGAGTCAGGGAAGGCAGCTCTTAAACCCTCTGCCTAATCATTCCTTCAGCTGACTCAGCAGCAGCAGTGGCATCTTTAAAAGGAATAGAAGCCAGTGTTTCAGGCCTGAGAGACATTATGTACTCTATGTCTGAGAGGGACGGAAGAATAGAAAAAACAGGAGTATCTCTTCATAGGACTAAAGATTTCTCTCGGGAGCACATTAGAAACATTATCAAAACTTCTCAAACATCACATAAGAATCCTATAGCATGATTGAATAAAACTATGACAGAGCTCAGAGCTTTCAACACCTTCCAGAGAAGGAGTTCAAGTGCACAGAATTTACCCAGACAGAAAGATTTGGTAGAGACAAAGTTACATGTTAGGCTAACCAATGTTACATTTAACTAAAGACTGAGAATATTGTTTTCAACTACACGAGCTCATCTTTCCTTTGCGTATGAAGAATTCATTATAGAAACCACTTAGTAGACTTGACGATAACCTTAACAGATTTTTAAAGATTTTTTAGGTAGTTGGTATCTGAGGATACAAGAATGTCTGCGGAAAAAATCATGCTTTGTCCTCTACTTAAAAGTTATTTCCATCTTAACTACCAGCATTAAAAAAAGAAATCCACCAGTGGAACACCTTCAAGTGTTGACACAAGAGACAAAGAAGTGTCACCAAAGAAAAATTTCCCTAGAGAAAGAAACAAAATAGAACATTAAATTTCCGTTTTCAGCATGACAAAAGGTACTTGAGTGTTGTGTAGTAGGTCCTGTCTTTGTGAAGAAGAGACAGAAAAAGTGGTAACAAAATTTTCAGTTATTTTGTCTTGTCAAAACCAGTGAGGACTGAGGGGATGAAGCAAAGAAAAAGGTGATGCAGTCACAGACAGAATTTTGTGTTAGAAAATGAAGAATAGACAAAACTAGAGTTTACATGCTGCAAAGTCATAAATAAGTCAATTAAAGAAAGAGAGAAATGCTGGCACAAGATTTTGGACAATGTATATTATCTAGAAATTTTTAGTGAGATGTCACGGCTACACCTTCAATGTTAAATAGAAGGGACCTGGAACTGCTGCTTTGACCCAAGACCAGAAAGTTCACATTTGTAGAGCTAAGCTCTCTGTCAGTGTAAAGCAGGACAGCTACACCCATATTGTTTGTAAAGAATGATCTGGACCCACACTGAGTCCCAAATAATTTCTTAAAATTGCCTGGGAGACTTTTAGTGGCCCTGGGTCAGTGTCATGCCAGGGATCATGTCAGCATTATTGGAGCAGGCATCTGCACTCTGATACGTGGATCTGTGCTCTCATGCCATTTAATTTTTCACTTTAAATGTAACCAACCATTTTCCTTTTCAAAGCAAACTGCTGTTTATTCCAGCTTGCATAGTGGACACCAAAGTACCATAGCTCCTTGTGTACAAACTAAATCTGAGAAAGCCTATGCCAATTAAGGAAAATTTTCTTCAAAAATAATAATGTTGTCTGTAAGAAAGAAGTAGGAGGAAGGGAGTCTGAGGGATTCAGAACAAGAGGAAGCTGGCTCTAGGGCAAGGGAGCCCTAGTTCAGAAACAGTCTGGTTCACTGCCTGACATACAACCTGGTCTGCAGAAAGTGAAGGGGAGGGGATGGGAGTTAAAGATACCCCTCCCTTATCTCTGAGAGTAGTTGTACTCACTGTGCGAGAATAATCAGAATTTTCATCTGAAAACTAAACAGTTAATAGAAATTCCTCAGAAAGCAGTACTTTTTTTAGTAGGTGTACAGATGGGTATGCTTGTAGATGATGACATTTTCATAACAAAATTTGAACAAAGAATTTCTGCCTTGACTAATGATTTAAAGCTTTCTACATATTAAATCGATTTAATTATCACCTACTTATTGGTATTTTGGTGTCATCATCTCTCTGTAATAGATCTTTCTATTCTGGCACTATGATTTATTAGAAATTTTAAGACCTTTCAGGTCTTCTAAACAGACATTTCCAACAGACAGCTTCTGAGGCTATGATTAATTCATTTTTCCTCTAACAGTGGATCCATCGAGAAAACAGATGTCAAGGATGAGCCTTTGCTTAAATTTTTTTATCCTATAATAACCAAAGCTATTACAAGGTAAGCATAGCACTTCATTTTTCTATGAGTTTAATTCCTCATATATGAAGACAAAAGACAGTGAGGGAAATTCAACAGCAGTACACGCTGCTGTAACTTCTTGCATAAATTGAAGGGGTGTGTGGAACTGCAGAGTTATGGCAGTGAAATCTGCCTCGTGTGCTTGCTGTTGAGCAGCCATTTTAAATACAGATGATACCCAGGCATCTCAGCAGCCATTTAGGAGAGAAGTTTGTCATTCCCTTCCTTCTGAAACTGAGAGGGCGGTAACTGATGGTATCAAATACAAACAAAAACACTAACTGAGATGCAGACAGAGCTAAATGCTAATTTTCAGTTTGGGAATTAGGAAGCCCAACTGCCAACATGCTGTGGGGTCTTTCACGCTTAACAGCTCCAGATTTAGGCTACTGGTTTTCTGCCCTTTAAAAGATTTCATTTTGCCAGCCTCCCACCTCAGAAATGGCCTTGACAGATATCATGATCTGAACAGGGTAAGGCTGGCTCTGTGTAAATGTGACAGGTCTCCTGGGGACATCTGTGGATTTAAGCAAAGAAAATGTTACTTCATTGACTATGTGTCAGTGCTTCTATGCCTGCAGGCAGCCAAAGACATGGGGTTGCCAGAGGCCTTTTTGGAAGGGAAATGAAGGAGTTATGTGGTCAATATAGACATGGTGGCATTTCAAAAGGCTGCATATGTTAAATCCCAATGGACTGGACAAATACCATATCTCTTTGTTTTGTAAAATTACTTTTTATATCTTTATATGTACTTAATTATGCTGCACAATCAAATGAAAACTTGGTCCAGTAGTCATCTGCAAAAATACAAGAATGTAAGAATTTACAGACAAAAGGAGGTAACACCATTCAGCTCATGGTCCAGTCCAGTTCAGTCCTACAGTGGCTAGGAGACAATGCACAGGGAAAGGGTTTAAAAAATGAGTCAACATTCAGTGATTCTCCCCTGCCAACCTTGCCAGCTTTCAGGTTTCTTGTTAGTAACACTGTTCTTCTGCATCTTCGCTCTCCCACCTGCTTCTGGTTAAATAGATGATAAAACACAAACATAGCTTCCCTGAAGTTAGGGTGGAGCTAAAACAAGCATAATGTTGGTAGAGTGTTAGCTGGTAAATTTACATATAGTGAAATGTAGCTCTAAATCTGACCTTAAATCCCTCTGAAAGTGTGATTTAATCTCCTGCATCATGCAAGTACTTTTAAAATGCTTATATCTTCTCCTTTATAATGTTATTTGTACTTTTGATGTTTAATGCTGCATTACGGAAATTGATATTGTGATCTTTTATTTTCACAGTTCATAAAATATGGCATGTTCCTAATCTCCTATTTTATTTATGTTTTGACTTCGAACTGTTTGTTTCTTTTAGTGGGAATACATTTAAACTGGGAATTTGTGTATTGACTAGTTATAGCCAGTAGTAAAACAACAGGGACTTGGTGAAGAAAGTAAATGTCCAGACTCAACAGTACTAGTCTGTGTGGGAGTAAAGAGCCTTTACTAACACATGAGAGGTGGACTACAGTATTATTCACTGTTATTCTTTGATTAAACAGTAGATAGATATTTACAAAATATGGCACAGCTCTTCTCTACTGATTTAGTCCTCAAATAGCCACAGAGGAATTGCTAATTACACAGCATTTATACCATTACATGGTACCACTGTAATTGATCAATATCCTAATTAGTGAATGAGAAGTGTTCTTTGGCCCTTGGTAAAGTTATAGTTCAGGCAGTTAAGGTAACAGCTTTCATCCATAAATTTCTCTTTCCATTCTTCTGGCTTGATGTAGTACAATGTGTTGCAATTTAAGAACAAGCCAAACTTTTTTTCTGAAATGTACTAACAAGATTGGTGCATATTAGATGAAAGAGGTAGTACTTTTTCCCTCTGATTAAAGCTGATTAAGGTTTCATCTGGGAGAGGAGGTAAAGAACAGGGTCCAATTTTGCATTTCAAGGAATATGAAGTGAGACTGGAAGAGACTGACACAAACATTCAGGAAATACAATTTGTGGGAAAAAAAATGCAGGAGTAGGATTTGAGTCCAGACTGTGAAGAGTTAAGTTGTTCAGAATGTAAAGCAACAAACATGAATGCTGACATGCTTCCTTGGGCTACTAGAGAAGGTAGAAAAACTGAATTACTTTTGTACAAAGACTTTGCTAGATATTAGCAAAAATATTCCCACCTATTTGGGTAGTGAGTAATGTTGAAGCTGAGAAATGTTATTCATTAGTGGCTAATATGAGTTAGACCAACGCAAGTCTGTGCAGCACTCAATCCTACTTCAGTATTCAGAGAGTGGTTAGGTCAGTTAGGTACCTTCTAGCCCCGCAGTTATTTGATTTAAATAACAAAACCTTGTCTTTACATACCTTCGATGAGAAGCATAATTTCCAGTAATATGCCCAGAGCCATCACACCCAGGGGTGGGACACCTAGAATAACAATGGAAGAGACACCGAGCAGTTACTGGCAGGAAAGATATAACTGCCCATTTAAAAATATTCATTGGCTCAGTCCTTGTTTCCTCAGGTGCCAGCCTTTGGGACCCCTAACCGTTGCTAAACCTGAGCTTAATTCCACACCAGGGACACAAACACAGTTTTTCATTCATAAAATATTTTTGTTTACTACTCCTCAGTTGCCCACTCAAATGCTTCCTGGATATCTCAAGTACAGGCAGATTAGTGGAGACTTCCCAGCAATCCAGCATCCTTACACTGCCAGGAATGAGTAGGGTTGACAGCAAATGGACTATCCCCATGGTGTATGCTTAGGTAGTGGCTAACATTGCAGCAAGTAATTCTCTTTTCCACTGGAGCTATTGCTCTAATCCCACTGCACAGTGTCATGAGGTTGCACCATGAAGAGACCACTTCACCTCTCCATGAAGCAAAGGAAATGCCTCAGAAAAAGGAAATGTGTAGACAGGGAAGTAATGCTGGCCTCTTGCAGAGAAATGGCAACCCACCCAAGCACCCTACAGAAATGGTACAGCCCTCAGTGGAATTTCTAACAGTGGAATGACATTAGAGCCATCAAAGAAAATAGATGGTTTTTTCTACATTGCAAAGATGATTGTGATCATCACAGAAAAAGCTACATTAGACTGCTAAGGAAAATCATTAGCTGATATTTGAACTGCTATACTAAATCACAGAAAAGACAAAGAATTAATTTATATGCATCTTACTGAACAGATAAATGCTATATGAATTCCAAAAAGTCACTTTTCTTGAGCCTGAGTTTTGAATTTTAGCCATGCTATTTACAGCTTCATTTGGAGAAAGCATTCAAATTCAAAAAAGCTTGCTCACAAATTCAGATGTTGCATTCTAAAATATCAGATTTCCATAACATTTAATTTTTTCACTGTTTCAATCAGGAGTTCATGCAGACTTTGGCTTTCACCCTTTAGTTACATGTCTGCTTTCCTCAAAGTTGGTCCATACTGGTAAACTTTTGTTTCACAAGGTTTCTGCAGAGGCTTGAACATTTCTCAAAATCAGTAATTAAGCAACCCACAATTCAGTGCAATGGAGTTGTCATGTTCCATTAAGCTGAATTTTAGCTATTTTAAGCTAGTAAGCATTACCTACTTCTGAGGAGCTCAGCAGGGCCAAACTTTGAAAATGATTATTGCTACCTTGAAAGACATAAATTAACCTGGAATGTATTCAATAAAGTTCCCATATAATCCTCATCTGGACGCACTCAGTTATTCTATAGAAAACATTAAAATATGGTAGCAGTTCTCAGATGTGACCTGGTAAAACTCTTCTACATCCCAAAGAGGCTGCGCACTTTGGACAAGAAATCTAAACAACATGCTTAGAGACAATTCTCCCTCTCTCTTGCTTTGTCTTTGCACAGGACCCAACACATGACTGTGATCTTGCATGGAAGGTGTTTTAACATGGCTCTTAATATCTTAAAGACCAACATAGAGGTTGACATCACACATCAATCTTTCTGCTTATAGAAAGATAAAGCCCATAATTTCTGCATAGATCCTTCTGATACCAATTAGGTAAAAATACAACCCTTGATAAAGGAGTCCATATGGCTCCTACCCTTCATTCTTTGTTGTGGTTGCACATGGCTAGCATTAACTTTGGTTATTTCTTTAAAAAATAAGAGGTCGAGGCATCTTATGTGAAGGGTCTTATAATTTAAATACTCTGTATCTATGTATATATATGTTCTTATTATTTATTTTTATCTTTAGGCAAATGTTTTGAGATCTACAGAGAGACAATCTCTTGCTGCATGTGGGTTTTTTTTGTTTATTTTTTTCATGCTAGGTAGCTTCAGTAATGCCTATTTCGTATTTCCATCAAGACTAGCTGCATCACTGAAGCCTCCAAGATGCTGAATCAAAAGATATGGGGATAAGAATCAATTAAAGGAATTGACTAAATTTTGGCTCTAAATGTCCATGGCACTTAAATGAATAAAGGAGAACCCGGAGCCATGGGACTGTTCCTCTGCAGTCTGTCTGTGGTACTACAACAATTTCTTCTTTATGAACCCATGATTTGAAGGCACCATTTTCCTCTCCAGACTTTCTATCCTTTCAAGGATAAGCTATTAGCAAAACTGAACAATGTTCTTCTCATCTTTTCCAAGACTTTTCATTACAGGCAGCATGATTCACAGTGTCTTAACAAACAGGATTTATAAGATGCACCAGTATATCCCATCAATCAGTCTCAAAATAATACCATTGCACCTCAACCATTTGGACAGTCTTACACAATTTAAAAGCTAGCTTATTTCTGTGTCATTTTAAAAAAAATTAAGCAACTGAAGCTAAAGAAGAAATCATACTGCTGTAAATTTAATTTAATATCTTCAGAAATGGCTTTGCACAGTTTGTATCAGTTTAAAATCCTACTTTTGATTAAACCAGATGAGATCTTTATGGCAAGGATTTCAGAAAGACCGTTAAAATTTTGATTTTGGCACTGTAATATTTGTTTTCAAATCTCATAAGCTTATATTTACCTTCATGTAACAGACGAAATGAGAGTTTAGTGCAGTTAGTAAGAACATTTTAAAACTCTGAAACACCTACATTTCTTGATGTTTCCATTCTATGGGAAGTGCTTCTAAGAATGTGACACATAGGATGCAGATATGCAGCAGTCTGTTACAACTATGAAGCTATTACAATATTTACTTGCTATCCTAAACAGGAGACCTGATAAGGAGACAACCCCACGTTCTTGTGCTATTGGAATTGGTAGTCTGTATTTTCTAAATGTCTGAGCATATGTAAGACTTGCACATACCTTACTACTTTGCTATCATTTACTACCTATATTTTGACTTAATCAATCATATGTACATATAACAATGCCAGAAAAACATATGTACGGGTGTTTGTAAGAGGCAGGTGACGTGCAACTTTGAAACTGACTATTCAGAGTATGTGGAAAAAGAGAGCTGCAGTTTTCCTTGCTTCCTTAAAGTAAATCTAATTTGGCAGGATCAGAAACTCATTTGTAGAATCTACATAATAGCTTACTGCAGCACAGGAAATATTTTAGTACCGTAATGAGAGAGGTGACAAAAGGAACTGACTCTCTGAAGAGTGAAGTTCAGGACATGGAATACTAGCACTTGACCACAAATTCAGGGCATCCAGTAAAAGAAAGGGCATGTCAGGGAAGGGGAATGCAGTTAGCAGTGCCTTGATGTCCCATTCATTTCACAGACCATCCCAGAGAAGCATTTTTGGGAAAATAAGCAGAAGCAGAAAGTAGGGCAGGCAGCAGAACAACAACAGCTGTGGCAGCTGGATTCGGTGTTTGGCTTAGATTCAATAGCAGGAGGAAAAAATGTGAGAGTTAAATTGAGAAAAATACTCTTAAGCTCTGCTACTGATTCTTCACCGTGGAAAGACTGAAGGTGTGCAGCAATTAAAACAAACTTCTGGCAGCCTGAAGAACTCAAGGAGGTTCCTGGGACTGGGCAGGAAATGGATGCAATGCCTAAATGAGCTCTGGGAGGGCTGGTCCAAATGCCAATGGTTAAAAGTCTTGTTGAAATCTGAGCTCACAAGACCCCCCAGCTCTCACTTATTTGCCAGCATAGGGCAATACAAATAAGACCCATATTTAAACCTATATTCCTAGGCCTTTATCTGGGTCCACAGGAGCAAGATAAACTGACGTGCAGTGTACATACTTAGTTTTACAGCTTTATTAGGATGAGAGCAAATAGGATTTTACACAAAGTGCAAAGACAGAACTGCAATAGTTTTGTCCTCATTATTGTGTATGACTTTGGATGATTTACTTTTTAAAATTATTTTAAAACATAAATTAGATCCAAAACATACTGAAAAAGACATAAAAAGTACTTCAAAATTTTACTTCTGTGCTGAGGATAGCAGCTCTCACGGAGAAGAATTAAACCATCAATTTCTTTCACACTGGCCAATTGCAATGACTCTCTACAAAATACCTTTCATGACCCATCATTAGTAAGCTGATGTATCAGCACTAAAGACTGATGTTACCTTTACTGTTTCGTTTACAACACTTACAACATTGTGCATCCACTCTTCCCTCCTGAAGAAAGTGAACACAAGTATCGGTCTATCAGGGAGAATATCCTATAAATTGCTAATTAACTATTTACAGTTGTAACTATTTCAAGATGTAGCTAGCGAAAGAAAAATCATATTGAATTGAACACGGGAATAAATCGGGAAATTGCGCAAAAATTCAGAATGGTACTTCAGAATGTTCCACTCTGCAAAAGAACTGGGATTAGTAGAAAATTATATCTTTCCCATAGTTTTATTTTGACCATGCTGTCAATCTATACAGTAGAGGTGTGATTTTTCTACTGAAGATTCAGAAAGGCTAGAGAAACATAATTGTTTCCTGTGGGATTTTTTCATAGCAGAATGTAGAAATTTTTATTGTCTGGTGGTTTCCATCTATTTGAGATTCTGTTTTATTTGACTGAATCACCAGGAATGGAATTCATAGGTTGGGAGGCTGGAAGACAGACACAATAATACTTGCATTTCTATTTTTTTGTCTGAAGATCGGAGTATTTTAAAAACATTACTGGATAAAATCTCACAATACTGCTTTGGAAAAGGGAAGGATTTGGCAGAGGAAAATTGGAGAATGAAGAGTCTCAATTACTTTACACAGAAAAGGAAAATATGGTAGAAGTATAGGTTCTTATTCACTGCTCTGTTTGCAGCTAAAAAGCTGGATGTCTTCTGAAACTGCATGTGGATTCATAAATTATTGTTGTTTGGTTTTTTTTCTACTGAGGTAGTCCCAAAACAAAAGGTTACAAAAGCAAAATTGTAAAGAAATTGTGTTTGCAGTTCCCTGAATTGAATATGTGAGAGAGGAGGAAAAAAGGAGAGGGCAAGAAAGGGAAGGGATGAGAAGAAGCTCTGTCAAATTAAAAACTGCATTTTCTGTGGAGTATAGTAAGTTTATTGTGTGTCTATCCCTTTATGAATTTGAGGACTTGTCAAAAATGGCAGGTTTGCAGCTTTTGACAAACAAGTCCTCTTTTTAACTAGTTAAGAGGCCAAAAGAGAGAACAAGCTTTCCTCCAGTTCCCCCCTCTGCCACTCACCACTAACCTGCAGGGAGCACTCCAGGGTGAGAAACAAGATCATGAACAAAGCTGTGTGGTCCTCAGCAGAGATTTTCGGCCACAGGTGTGTCAGTAAGTCAGTGTTGTGGCTGTTGCTATGAAAATACCTCTTCAGCAGGAAATGGACAGATAGCAGCAACTCATTTTGTCCTTATGCTTCTGAGCAGTCACAGCAATGCCTCCCAGCCATTACTGTTCTAGCCACCTCTGTGAAAGCAATCTGGATGTGTAAATATCTAAAAATCTTATTTTCAGGCCCAGGTATTTTGGTAGACTGTCAAGCCCTAATTAAGTATGTGAAGTGGGAATGCTCCTGATTCTTTTCCTCATGATGGCACAGAAAAGCCGTTGTCTGTTCTAATTCCAGTAAGAACACAGATATTTTCCACTATAATCTTGTTGTCTTTTATTGTCTATTTTTTACCATAACATTTGATTTCTGAATTCCAGTGATGATAATTTCTTTTGATGTCTAGACAAAAACCCTCTACCTACACAACCTATCTATGAACTTGCAATGAAAAACAGTTTTGTTAGGATGGATTTCTTTTCCCTTAATTTCCCTCAGTGAGGTGCCATATCTATATACTTCTTCACTCTATTTTACTCCTTCCATTTTCTTTCCTGGTGCCTCTTTCACCCTATTTTCAATCTGCTATCCTTTTTCTGCAGTGCTCCATAGTTTGCTTTCCATCCATATTGCTCTCCAGTATTTCTCTTCTGCATTCTACTCTCTCATTTCCCAAAATCTTTTCTTGTTAATTGTCTCTTCTTGACTCTTTAAAATTTTCTCTCTCTCTGTTTGGCTTCTTTTATTTTCTCTGTTCCCTTTGGCTGATGTCTTCAATCTCTGTTCCTCCCTCATCCTTCCTCCTTTCATGATCTCTAATAACCTTGAAGTTGACGTTTCTTTCTTCTTTCCTCCTTCATCTTTGTTGTTTTTTCCCATTACCTTTTCTTTCATCACCCTTGTTGTCCTCCTGCTCTTTTCTCCCTGCTGATTTTATCATTCCTGCTGTCTGCATTGCTTGTGGTCCTCTCACATTGCTGAAATGACTGGGTACACATTGTGCCCTTGTGTCAGAGGAGAAAGTGCTATGTACCCTAATACAGAATTTATCGGCTGTCAAGACTCAATGAGTCATTTTAAGTATCTTGCCCTCTTTTATTTTTATTAAAGTCCTTGTGAGCTTTATCACTGGCTTCAAAAGCAGCAGAACCAGGCTAATACCAGGCACTTCTGGAAATTGCATTCAGAGCTCATTTGAGATCATTTGAATTGGTTCAAGAGGCAACATAAACTCTAAGACAGTCATGCAGATAATTATTATTTCAAGGGGATCTTACATCTATGGTTTCATGTTCAAGGCTAAATTTATGTTCCAATCCTCACAAATGTACCTATAATGACCATGCAAAGACCCTTATAAATATCAAAGTTTCATAATGATGCATTGTAAGCCAAAAAAAAGTTAAATTTAGATTCGTATGTTAATTATTTCTATTTGTTCTACCTAGTACTCAATCACTGAAATTTAGTTTTAGCAAAAGTGCTAAATATTACTTCTCCACATGTAAAATACTGCTAGCATTTCTCACTTAGCAGAATGCTACTGATATAACAGGTCTCACTGGAGGTAATAGGGAAATTTACACGCCAAACCCAAAGCACATATAAAGGAAGAGGATTTCAGGAAATGACAAGAGCCAGCAAAACCAAAAAATTGTGGTGGAAGGGCAAATGGGTGAATTTAGAAAAATCTTTTTCTATCTTGTCAGGGTTTTTTTTGGCATTGGATCCAATGCAGTTCCAGTAAGAGTGGGCAGGAGATCAGGGGGATGCAAACAAGGATCCCTCCTGATGGGGCATTACGGAGTCCTCTCAGAAGACACTGGGAGAAGTACAGGTTGGAGAAGGGAAAGAAGCGTAGAATGAAAAGATCTGTTATTGCCACCTTCATCGTACAGTCTTTCTATCCATGAAGGAACAAAGCCAGGCCTGTGGAGCTAGCCCAGGCATGAGACTAAAATAATTTTGGCTCAGAGGCTTCATGGAGTAACTTCAGTCTCTTTTATCTCTGCAGAGAGATTGCTCTGTCTCTTTCTCTTTGCCTCTAGAAATCCCCAGCAATTGAATGGTTCTGAACTGGGGCTGGCTGACTGCATACTCCTCTCCTCAGGTAAAATTTAATTAATTCCCTGATTTTCTGCATGTACTGTTTTTTCTGTCCTTAGCAGCTGCTATAATCTATATTGCACTCCTGCATTTTTTTAACTGTGCGAAGGTGAGAAAGAACACGATATGTTTTTTAATTGCATTGAAATCCATTTTCCTATAAGCAGTCTAAAATGCATCATGCTGGCACATAAAATATTGCCTTGCACTCGAATGCACTGATACACACAATGAGTTTAAATTAATTGTATTGCTTTAGAAAAAATATTCCTGTGCCTTCCATTACCACCTCTGCATGCTGCCTGTTTTGCTACCAGTCAGGGCTTCCCAGCAGCAAATGGCATGACGTGCTGCCCGCTGTTCTCACATCTAGCACCAGCACGTACCCCCTTAACATGCCAGTTGCCAAAGGCAGGGTATGCGCCTAATGTGAAATAGCTTCTGTGCACCACCCAGGGGGTGCTCTGTGCTCAGAAGCTGCCAGGGGGAAGCTGTGAATCAGTTCTCCCCCCGGGCACCTTGCCCACGCTTTCTCTCCTGCCAGCATCGCCTGCCTTGGAGGCAGCACCGGGCAGCTGCAGATCCCCTCCCTGCAGCAGAGAGCACTTCCTGGCACCACCGATGAATCAGTTCCAACATATGCAAATTCAAATGTTCATTTCCAAACAGCTCAGCCTTTGGAAAAAAAGCTTCATTTGTATATGAAGGAAAAACATAAAATGATGGAGGCACAGAGGAAAATGCAGGAGAAGATAGCCTTAACATGCCCTACAACTAGGAAGAAAGCCAGGCAGATTCTCTTGTCTCCTAATAGCATTGCTGTAAGCCTGTGCTCAAAAAAAAAAAAAA